>JAPYYD010002735.1:0-14964 GCA_028551405.1 Uromys caudimaculatus
TATGGGGAGGTAGGTGTGGGGGAAGGGTGTGCCTCAGTAGGCCCGAGCCCAGGCATCCCTTCCCCCTGAGGAACCAGCCACACACAAAGGTATAGTATAGAAATAGAGTTTATTTAGGGCATGGGAAGGGGAGTTAAGAGGGTAGTAGAGGCAGAGAAAGGCAGAGAGAGGGAGAGAGTAGAGAAGTAGAGGAGTGGAGCCGGCCATGACCATGTGGATAGAGGGGGGAAGGGAACGGGGAGAGGTAAGGGAAGTAAGAGAGAGGCAAGAGAAAGAGGTAAGAGAGAGAGGAGGGGGCAAGCAGCCCCTATTATAGTGGGCCAGACCCACCTGGCTGTTGCCAGGCAACTGTGGGGAGGAGCATACCTGGCTGTTGCCAGGTAACTGTGGGGTGGAGTTTAGACAGAATGCCAACACATCCCCAGTGTAATATTTTCCAATTAAACTATTTGTTTTCTTTTGTTTTGTTTTGTTTTGCTTTGCTTCATGTGAGTCAGGGTATCTTTACATAGCTCTGGCTATCTTGGAACTTGCTATATAGAGCAGGCTAGTCTTGAACTCAAAGAGATCTGCCTGCCTTTGTTTCCTAAGTCCTAGAACTATAGGCATGTGACACCATGCCTGCCTTTGGTTTCATTTCTTCTCTCAAAAATGTTATGCCTTCTGTTTTTATTGAGCAATATGATAGCAGATATATTATTATTAATGTAAATGTTGAGAATAAGCAAAAGAAACTTGGGAACATGCAAAGGAAACTTGTTTGAAATACTGCCATTTGGTTTGTAGACTCCATTTTAATGATAGGGTGAAACTAGGTTCTAGTTCCCAGGCCCTCGGGGAGCTGAGGACTACCCAATAGCTGACCAGCTTCTGTTATTTATCATTTGTTCCCCAAAACATAATGACATGCCTGTTCCAGAACATAATGATTGCTTCTAACCCCCCAAAAGAACAAATGAATTTGATTGATTAGACTGTAAAACCTACATGCTGTATCAACTGACATAGATAAAACATGTAAGGAAAGCCCTTGTCCCTAAATCCTAATTGGTGGAAAAATGTAACTATGACTTGGGACAGATGTTTGTGGTGTTTCAAGCTTAAAAACTCTAACATTCCAGCTCAGGAACCGAGTTTAGCTCCTGAGTCTCTTCTGTGGCTGTGAACAAGCAGTGGTGGCTTGATTGCAATAATTTTTTGTCATCTATTGACCAAACCCACTCAGTCAGTCAACAGGGTCCTGATGGAGGAAGTGAGAATCAAAGGAAAAAAAAGACAATTAGACAACACTATAGTGTGAGTCCAGCAAAGGCTGAAGCAGGTTTCCTTTTCCCCTGTCTGCTTTTATAGCATTGTAGGTACATGCAAAGAACAGAGTCAGCTCTAAGGCATAAACAAAGTAGTAAAGGAACAAACAAGGTACAAGCAAAAGTCCAGTTATCACTATTTCTAGAGACCAATCAAGATGCAAGGAATACATTAGCTTTCATTTAAAAAGCCTCAGGTACATGTGCCAGCGCTTAGGAGGCAGAGATGGGCAGATTTCTGTGAGGTTAAGGCTTGAAGCCAACTGGGTCTAAACAGTGAGGCATTACAAAACAAAATGTTTCTCTCTTGTCTCCCCCCTCTCCTGATTTTGTTCCTCTTCCCCCCTCCCATCCAGGTCCCTCCCTCCCTCTGCCCCCTGTGATTGCTTTCTTCTCTCTTAAGTGGGATTGAAGCGTCCTCACTTGGTCCCTTCTGCTTATTAACATTCTTAAGTTCTGTGGACTGTATCTTGGGTATTCTGTACTTTTTTTTTGGTGGCTAATATCCACTCATTAGTGAGTACATACCAAGCATGTCCTTTTAAGTCTGAGTTACCTCCCTCAGGATGATTTTCTAGTTCCATTCATTTCCCTGCAAAACTCATATCCTCATTCTTAATAACTGAGTAGTATTCCATTGTGTAAATGAACCACATTTTCTGTATCTATTCTTCCATTGTGGGGTATCAGGGTTATTTCCAGCTTCTGGCTATCATAAATAAGGCCACTCTGAACATAGTGGAGCACGTGCCCCTGTGGCATGGTGGGACATCTTTTGGGTATATGCCCAAGAGTGATATATCTGGTTCTTCAGGCAGATCGATTTCCAATTTTCTGAGGAACCTCCAGATTGATTTCCAGAGTGATTGTACCAGTTTGCAATCCCACCAGCAATGGAGGAGTGTTCCTCTTTCTTCACATCCTTGCCAACATGTCAGCTGAATTTTTGATCTTAGTTATTCTGATTCATGTAAGGTGGAATCTCAGGGTCGTTTTGATTTGCATTTCCCTGATGACTAAGGACGTTGAACATTTCTTTAAGTGCTTCTTGCCACTCAAGATTTGTATGTTGTGAATTCTCTGTTTAGTTCTATACCCCACTTTTTTGATTGGATTGTTTGGCTTTTTTGGAGGTTACCTTTTTGAGTTCTTTATATATTTTAAATATCAGCTCTCTATTGGATGTGAGGTTAGTGAAGTTTTTTTTCCCAATCTGTAGGTTGCTGATTTGTCTTATTGATTATGTTCTTTGCCTTACAGAAGTTTTTCAGTTTCATGATGTCCCATTTATCAATTCTTTATCTTAGAGCCTGAGTTATTGCAGAATGAATGGAAATATGCAACCTCAGGGGGTGTGAGGTGAGAGGACCCCCTAGAAAATACCAGAGATCTGGGAGGTATGAGATTCTTGGGACCCAAAGAGAGGGACCTTAGATAAAATGCCCAACAGTGGGGAGAGGGAACTCACAGAGTCCACTTCCAGTAGAAAGACAGGGCATCAAGTGGAGGGGTAGAGTTGCCATCCTACAGTCAAAAATTTTGACCAAGTATTTTTCCTGTCTAAAGGAATTGCAGGGATAAAAATGGAGAAGAGACTGAGGGAAATGTGGTTCAATGATCAGCCCATCTTGGGGGTCCATCTCTCAAGGAGAGAGTCCAAGGCCTGACAATATTACTGATCATATAGTGTGCTTACAGACAAGAGCCTAGCTTGGCTGTCCTCTTTGAGGTCTAACAAGCAGCTGACTGAGACAGATGCATATACTTACACCCAACCACTGGAGTGAAGTCGAGGACCCCTGAGATCTCTCAGACACTGAGCCAACAACCAAGCAGCATACATGAACTGGTTACAGCAGAGAACTTCCTGGTCTGGCCTCAGTGGGAGAAGACTTGGCTAATCCTCAAGAGACTTGAGTCCCCAGGTAGTAGGGAGGTCTTGGGTGGAGGAACATCCTCTTGGAGACAAAGGGGAGGAAGAATGGGATGAGGAACTGTGGGAGGGAGAAACGGTAGGGGGGCAACTACTGGACTGTTAAAAAAAAAAAAGTAATAATAAAAAAAAATTAACCAACCAACCAAAGAAACAAACAAAACCAAAATGCTCTAGAGCCTGTTGATGTGGAAACACATCTGAAATGCTAATACATGGAAGGCAAAGGCAGGAGGATTTTGTTTTCACTTCAATCCCACTGTAGAAAAAGAAACAGAAAACAAAACATCCTTAGTAGTGTATAGAGGCTCATTTCTGTAATCTTAGAGTCAAGGAGAGGTAGGAGGATCATGGGTTGGTCAGGGCACAAAGACTCTGTCTGGTTTTTTTTTTTTTTTTTTTTTGGTTTTTCTTTCTTTCTTTTTTTTTTCTTTCTTTTTTTTTCAAGACAGGGTTTCTCTGTGTAGCCCTGACTGTCCTGAAACTCACTCTGTAGACCAGGCTGGCCTTGAACTCAGAAATCCACCTGCCTCTGCTTCCCAAGTACTGCGATTAAAGGCGTGTGCCACCACTGCCTGGCAAGACTCTGTCTTAAAAAACTGAAATAATCATGGGAAAACTTTCCATCTTCTGATATTTGCCTCAATTATATTCTTCAAAGACTTGAAGTTCTTGTCATCCAGACCTTTCACTTGCTCGATTAGAGTTACACCAAGATAGTTTATATTATTTGTGGCTATTTTATATGATGTTCTTTCACTAATTTCTTTATCAGCCCACTTATCATTTGTATAAAGCAGTACTTCTGATTTCTTTGAGTTAATTTTGTATCCAGCCACTTTGTTGAAGTTGTTTATCAGCTCTAGGAGTTGTTCTCTGGTAGAAGTTTTGGGGTCTTCTATGTATATTATCATATCACCTGTGAATAGTGATATTTTGACTTTTTCCTTTCAAATTTCTATCCCTTTCATCTCCTTTAGTTGTTTTATTACTTATTCCAGAAAAAATTTCCAAAATCTGTATTCTTAACTCAGCACAAATCTGTTTATCTAGGAATTTAATTGGTTGCCATTCTGCAATCCCGTCACCAGGTGGTGCCATAGGCTTTATAATGAATTCCTCTGAAGCTCCTTTATTCTGAATTAGAGGGTTTTCCAATCTATTTTCTTTTTTTTTTTTTTTTAATTTATTTATTTATTTTTTGATATTTTATTTACATTTCCGATGATTCCCCTTTTCTTTAGAAACCCCGTGTCCCCTCCCCCTCCCCGCCTCTGTGAGGGGAATTCCTCCTCCCACCTACCCGCCCACCCAATCCCATATTCCCACCTTGACATTCCCTTTTACTGGTCCAATCTATTTTCTATTGCTTCCACTCTAGCACTGAATTTTTCAGTTTCTTCCTTCTTTATGTCTGCCTTGTTCTGATCTCTCTTAAAAATGATATATGAAATAGTAATTATTACTGAAAACACAATTATTTGTATTCTGATAATTGTAACAAAATTATATGGGATCCAGGTCCCTGTGTCGTTGCACTTTCCATTGTCTTTAACACAGAAAATATTTTTCTTTTTCTTTTTTCTTTTTCTTTTTTAAAGATTTATTTATTTAATGTATATGAATACACTGTAGCTGTCTTCAGACACACCAGAAGAGGGCATCAGATCCCATTACAAATGGTTGTGAGCCACCATGTGGTTGCTGGGAATTGAACTCAGGATCACTGGATGAGCAGTCAGTGCTCTTAACTCCTGAGCCATCTCTCTAGCCCCATATTTTTTCTTTTTAAATCACTAACTTTCTCTTTCCTTTAGTGACTTTATTTCATTAATTTTAATTTTTTATAATTGTCCATACCCTCTTTCTCTCTTTCTCTCTCTCTCTCTCTCTCTCTCTCTCTCTCTCTCTCTCTCTCTTTCTTTCTTTCTTTTTTTCCTTCCTTCCTTCCTTCCTTCCTTCCTTCCTTCCTTCCTTCCTTCCTTCCTTCCTTCCTCCCTCCCTCCCTCCCTCCCTCCCTCCCTCCTTCCTTCCTTCCTTTTGCGCTTAAGCATATTTCCAAGCCTTTTTCCTTGGTTGAAGGCTCATGACTGGGCTTGGACATCTCCATGCTGTCTCCATTGAGCTGTTCAGCTTGCACCTCACTCTGTGGCTAGCCCTGCTCCTGTCCTACTGCTTCCAGGGAAAAGGTATATCTGTTTGTTTCTGTCTAGCAGCTGATTGGAAAACCCTCTGTCTGTTGTTAGTTACCCAACAGTTGTGACTGCTTTTTCATATTCTCTCTGTTGCATGGGGACTTTTCTAATGATCAAATTTTGTTCCAAAGTCAATTTGTTGGAGTCCTGAGTAAAGCAGTGGCTACAAAAACACACAAGCAGGCAGGCCATCTGGTGCCTATAGAGTCTAATTATTTTTTTTAGATCTATAGGCCACAGGACTATAGGACCATGAAAGGCAGCCTGGTTTCTGGTCCAGCACAGGCTGGAAACCCTGGTGACTCTGAGGGTTGGCAGGCATTTCACCTAGTTCCCGGACACTAGGCTCCTGGCATGAGGCCACAGCCCTCCATAGATTTGTGTTCTTCAGTCACATAAGGGCAATGCCCCCAGCCCCTCCACAGGTAGAGAATCTGACCTGTGGTCACTTAGTATCAAGACAGATCTCCATTATAATGGGGTACCTAAAGGACTGGAGGACTTAGACAATTAAGCTTTCCTTCCTAGACACTCCTTCCTACAAAAGGTAACCTCAGGCCTGTCCTGAGAACTTGGGTAAGGTTTTACTCATCCACTTTCTGCCATTACAATAAATGCCTTAAGACCATGAACTGCCTCTTTTCATCGGGATCTGCTGTGGGGCACAATGGAGCAGGCCTTCGCCTAAAGAGCTGGCCATCTAACCTCCCGCAGAAGGCCGCTCAGCGCTCCCAGCCATGACCACTAAGCTAGGCCAACCCATGACAAGCCAAGGACTCAATCCCCATGGGACACAGTCAGAGTTCCCCCTCCCCTTTTCACTTTGGCCCCAGGCTAGATCCAGGTGGCGGGCCCCCACTCTGTTCTTAGCTCTTCCATGGCTCCCAGTGGTGCCTGGGTCCCCTGAGCCAGCTCCAGTGGTCTAGTACCTCAAACTGTGCTCCCCACCCTAGAACAGTGTCCTGGGGCTTCCCCATAGCCTAACACCTGCCTGGCATCAGCACAGTCAAAACTCCTGCATCCCACCTCCCCAAGTGGCCTGAACCCTGTGGTGGAGTAGACACGGGACCCCTTTAACCCCACACAGGACAATGCTACAACCCAACTGTTTAGTTTGTACCGCCTTTGAAATGCCACCTTTCCCCATCTACACACTAGTGAAAGGGCTTGGTGATATCAGGCAGGACTAATGCTTGTGCTGAGAGCAGGGCTTGCTTAGCTGTATTGAATGCCTTATTTCCTTAGTGCACAGGGCTTACCTTCTGGCCCTTTAGCCGATTTGTATAATGGTTTAGCAGTCCCAGTGATCCCAGAATCTATAATCTGCAATATCCTGGTGCCTCCAAGAATTCTCTTACTTGTCTCTGTGGTTGGGACTAGTATACCCATGATGGACTGTTTGGGAGACATGGACAGGGACCTCTTACCTCCTTGTAGATTGAATCCCAGGTATATAACCTTGCAGGTGTGGAGTCGGGCTTTTTTTTTTTTTTTTCCCAAGACATAATATTTTAGGTTCTACAGGGTTCTTAACACTATTTTAGTAGCCTCTTTGTAATCTGTTTCATTTGTGGGTACAATTAGCAAATGAGCTACATATTGTAAAAGTGTAACCTTGGGGAAGCTGAAGTGATACTCACCCAGGCCTGATGTGGTTTGGCAGTTCTTAAACCCTTGTGATAAGTGAATCCATGTCAATTGTACATTCAAACCAGTATCTAGGGCCATCCATTCAAAGGTAAACAGGGATTGGCTCTGGGAGGGCAGGAGAATGTTGGAGAATGCTTCTTTCAAGTCCAGGACAATATACATACATACATACATACATATATACATACATACATACATACATACACACACATATACATATTTCTGATAATAACGTACTGAGGAGAATGTATGGGTTGGGAACTGGGGAATGGATATCTTCTACCTGTTTGTTGACCTCCCTTAGGTCTTAGACTAGCCTAATATCATTAGTTCCTGACTTCAACATAGGCAATAAGGAAATATTCCATGGGGACTTACTGGGAAACAGGATTTTTGAGTTCCATAGCCAGTTGATGTGAATTTTCATGTCCATCCTGTAGTCTGAAGACATTGGGTACTGGGTGACCCAGACAGGATCCATCCATCATTATAATGGACAATTATTGGGGCCTCATGTTTTGCTAGCCTTGGCAAGTTTGTTTAAGCTAATATCTGAGGTGTATCCACTGAAGCTCCTGCAGCATGAATGATCTGGGATCTTGATCAATGTCTGTGATGGTGAAGAGGTATTTCTCTCCTAAGGGCATGGTTAGAGCCATGGGTTTCCCTTCCTTTGGGAACTGAACAAATATTCCTTTATCTTGACAGATTATTTGGGCTCTCAATTTATGCAATAAGTGACAGCCAAGAAGAGGGTATGGATGTTCAGGAATAACAATAAAGGAATGGGTCATAGTACTTTTCTCCAAGGTCTACTTGTGCTATAGTCTGGCTTAAGGCTTGGTCCCAGCAACTGCTTGAACTAATGTCTTCCAGTTGGTCAGATGTTCTTCTGGGTGTGGCAGAACTGATAACTGAGCCCTAGTGTTGACTAAAAATTGGCTTGTCCTCTGCTTTGAGAGTTACCCTGGGCATTGGGAGGGATTCCAGGCCCGAAAGTCCTAAGTCCTCAGTCCTCTGCAAGGTTGAAGACTTTTGGTTTTGGTTAGTTGCAGAGCAGGCACTTATTTTATCTTAGTTTTTTAACAATGGAAAAAGAACCTTTATTGAGCACACATAGAACTTGCTAGATACTGCACTTTGCACTTTAATTGCTTTAATCTTCTGATCTCAACAACCTTATGAAATAGATGTTAGCATTATCTTCATTTGCATGAGAGGAAGCTGAAATTTAGAGTCCTTAAATTGCCTCAGATAACCAGTGCATCCTGACATTTATTTTTACAGTGGCCCGTTTCTTTAAAAATTGCACATTGGTTCTTCTGGAGTGGTGAGAGAGTTTTCTTGTCCCTGGTGGGAAGTTTGTGCCTAGGGGCTTAGGTACCTGTAGCCAAGGCCTTTAATTCTCTTGGGACATTGTCATCATTATCTAAGTGGTATTTAATGACTGTCTATTCTCCTGGTTATTTCTATAGTTATAAACCTTAATAGCTACTTCTAGTAGTTTGGGGAAAGTTCTCTCCCTCAAATCCATCAAACCTTTGTAGCTTCTTCATAATATCTAGAGCTTATTGGGATATGAAGGCAATGTTAATTGATCTTCAGTTTTTCTATGCCTCTTGGTTAATTGGAGAGTAAGTTTGATAGGCTTCCACAAATCTTCATAAGAACACTGAGGGCCACTCATTTGTTTTTTGTATAACCTGACTGGTCTTGATCATATTTTTAGGGTACCTGGCAGCAGCCTGGAAACCTCTCAGTTGTGACTGGTAGAATACCTTCAGGGACTCCTTACCTGCATCTTTACTAGTTGGGGCAGATTGATGGGAAGGCACCCTCAATGATGGCAGGGCTAATACTTGGTCTGTGGTCCTCCAAGATCTTTTCCCTTTCCCCGTAAGTAAAAAGAGTCTGTAAGAATTTTTGACAGTTATTCCATGTGGAATGGTAGATATAAAATACAGCTTCCAAGAGAAAAAACAATCATGCGTTTTTCAGAGAATGGAGAATTTTAGGTTTTCCAGTTATATAGGTCACTAGTAATGAAAGGACTATAGATACAGAAATTGTTATTTTCTCCTTCTTGTGTCATGTGTACTTACCAGAAAGGAAGAATGAAAGGTAAATCTGTAGCAGATGGCAGGGGTGAAGAGGTTGGCAAAATACTGGAGTGAGAGTGGGGCATCAGAAAGAGATTCTGAGAAGAAGGTTTTGTGTCTCCAGACTGTGTTCCTGAAAGAGAATGGAGGTCAGGGTAGAATCTGGGGAAGGAGTGGGTAGCATAGGGTTGTAGACCCTGGGACCTGGGCAGCTGATGGCAGAGGGGACCCAGGAGGCACTGCAGATGAAGCCTGGGGAGGTAGAGCATAGGGTGGTAGCTACATTTATTCCTCTGACTGGAGAAGGACTCTCATCTTAGGACCAAGTAGATATAGGTAGAGGAAGATGAGGTTTGAGCCAATTAGGAGGCTCTGCCACTAAAAGGATCTAGGCCATGATGTATGGGACCTGGTCAAGGCATGCTGGTTGCCACAAATGATCATTTTTAACTCTGGATAACCCATCCAAGTTAAAAGAGCCTTCAGGAGGCCATTCAACATTAAAGAAAGGCCATTCAAGTTGGTAAAAAGTGCAGAGTTTCTCTGGGAAGACTGCATCTCCTGAAATATTGGCCTTCTTCCATAAATCCTTCAAATGTTGTAAAATAAGGTCTGGGGTATAGAGGGGGCTGAAGAAAAATTTTCCATTATCTCAAATATAAAATAAGTCACAGACCAACACAGCAAAAGGGCACACTGTGCTTTTCTCTCCACTGTAGCTCATCCTATGAGTCAGGGCAGGGCAAGGTTAAATTCTGCCAATCAAGAGAGTCTTCCCCACTAGGACTTCAGAGCCCTTCCTTCTATGCATCTCTACATAATCTCTTGGCTTTTCAACAGCAGCATGATTCCTTAGAGAGCAGGGACCATTAACAGATAATCACATACACACCTGATTTCAGGTCACTTGGCAACACAGCTGTGTGACAATGATTCCATCAAAGGCAGAACTGATGCAGTTAAGAAAAGAAGAGAAAATCAAGGGAGTGGGGGAATGGAAGAAAGAAGGAAGATGACATCCAGAAAGAAAAACAAAGATAGAGAAAGAAAGAAACAAAGAAGAATGGAAAAGAAATAAAGAAACAAAGAAAAGAAAACAAGGAAAGCATTAGTGTCTGAGCAGTGTCTCTAGAAATGGGTCCTTATTTTCCACTCTTTTTTTAAATTTAAATTTTTATTTTTTTGCATGAAGACTTAACTGAGCTGAACATACTCTACTACATATCCTCTACTGAGGCAGGAGGATTATTGAGACTTACAGGTGAGTGCAGTCAACATAATGCATTCCAGATAGGACTTAGATACAGTGTGTGATCTTATTTGGAAAAAATATTCAAAAATAATAATTTAAGTAAGATAATGTATTCCAGAGTTCAGTGTCTGTGGAAGCATGTCATGGATGGGTCTGGGACTTTGAACATAATCTTAGAGTTTATACTTACCCACATCTGATCCACTCAGTCTACAAATGTAAAAGCCCAAATGGAATTGAATGTGTGGATGATCAGTCATCCAATCAGGTGGCAGCTTTGGGTTGAGAGGTGGGGCTACAAAGGGAAGGTGTGAGGGGAAAAGATGATACAAGGGTCAGAATGGCCAGGCAAGACAATCTGAGCCTTGGAACCTCGAGTGATTATATGTCCTTGCTGGGATTTGAGCACCTGATTGCAGTGTCCAAATCAGATAAGTCATTCATCCCCATCAGAACACCCCATCCGCCTAGGCTTGCTAGTCTCTCATTTCATCCTAATGTTTCTTAGGCATTTGTTTTGTTGCTTGTTTGATGTATTTATTTTCAAGCAGTAAGTCTCACTTAGCACAGGATAGTCAGAACTCCACATGTAGCTAAGTGTCAGAAACCATTGAGTGTTCATCCTCTACACCCTGAGACTTGAGCCTGCAGTGCCTTTCTAGTTTATAGAGGGCTGAAGATGCTACTTTCAAGGATGTAGACACACAAGACAAACACCCTAAAACATGCCCTTCTCTAGTATACCTTACAAAAGTATTTGTGGGGCAGTGATCTGTGACAGGCAATATGGCACCTGGTTGAGCACAGGTGCAAAATCTGGGTGACTGAGCAGAACAATCCGTAAGGAACTGGAAAATGTTATGTCAACACTCCTGGGAGGCTTTTGGCTCCAGTCACAGTCATGTACCACCCCTCCTCATGTAGAGGCATGACCACACAGCACCAAGCCATCCCCATGTTAATGAGACACCTAGAGGCTTAGTCCCACCCCCTCCTAGTTACTATATCTGCCCCGCCCATCCTAGAACTTGGGAGGTACAATTCCATCCATGCCACTCTCCACAGGATGACAATAAATGTCTTAGAATTATGGAGTGTCTCTTCATCTGGACCCACCGTGAGAAGTGTGGGATCTGGCCCTCGATTAAGGAGCTGAGTCTAATCTCTCACTGAGGGCTTCCCAGCGCTCCCAGATGATACCCATTCACCCAAGCCTAAGCAGCTAGCCCAACGCCCCAAGCCACCAAAGCCCAGTCTTGGCGGGAACCCCAGCTGCACTCTGGCTAGCCTGTCTGCAGCACTCTGCGGTGACTGTGGTGTCCCGGGCTAGAGAACCCACGGAGATGGCTGCCGTACGTTCCCGAGAATGGCCTCCTCCCCCACCCATGAGCAGGTCCGGAAAAGGCTTCCCACAGCCCGAACCTGCCTGTCAGACTGTGTGGGAAGATACACAGCCACTTCCCACGTGTCTCCTGTCCCACCCAGAGCTGCAGCACCCGGGACAGACACGTGGGGTTTCTTTCCACCATGCCAGGTTTGTTCCAATAAGTATTTATTTCAAAGTGATTATAGATTTATAAAGTGAAAATGAAGAAAATTCTACAGAAGAGAACACTTAGCTATGAGTCCCAGGAAAGCATCAAATTGACAGTTCTCATATTCAATATCTTAAATGATAGGCTAGAACTCAGCATGGCTCCTGCTTCTAAAATTAATGGAAGTAAAAGTAATTATCCATTTAACACAATATTCCAAATAGCTCCATTGATCCTACTCAAAGCATAGTTATGGGTGTGGGACTTTTAACTTTGCTCTTGATGGAAATGAGAGATGTTTGAAGGGGGTTTCTCACAAAAGTTTAGTGTTTAGGTTTGTATCTCCATTTACCCGCTTCCCAGGGGAGTAGGATTCAGGGAATCAGTGGTTGTGATTGGGCAGAATAACAGGGAAGATCAATTCAAATTGTTGCTTATGGATCTCCAGGAGGCCCTAGAGGGAACTGTGGCCTTGAGAAAGGCACATATTGAGTAATGGGAAATACAAGGTTTCCAACACTGCAGGAGAAATGACTGGGGCCCTGAATAATGTGGTTTTTTTTTTTTTTTTTTTTTTTTTTTTTTTTTTGTAATAATGGGTAAGAAGTTTGCTAAAAGTGTTTTGTCTGAAAATAATTCTTCCTTTAAATGTTTCCATAGCATCTGCCTACCTGAAGGTCATGATGAGCTTCAAGTTCCCCCACTCCCCCACACTTCTGCAGGTGGTAAGAAGAAGCCTGGTGAAAGATGAAGCTTTAGTCACGCTCTGGAAGCCCTACCCATGAAGCTCTTTTCACCACTGTTCAAAGATATATTCACCGGCAAATAAAATAACATTCCTTGGGTGATAGTGGAAGCATGGCCCTTCCTATGGTAGTTCTGATGGAGACTTCCAGCCACTGTTGAGTTCACATTGAATTTAATTGATCTTAGAATAACTGATCTAACACTCTTTCTGATATTCTAGCATCCTGAGTTGTCACCTCAGTAAGCTCTGACTGTCACAAATGTGTTCATAATTTAGAAAGTATCTCTTCTAGAGACCTATATGGAGGGAAAACAGGTCTATAGAAGGTATGAGATCTTACACCATATGTCATCCCATGTCAGCTCTCTACTCAGAACTATATGAATAGTTTTCATCTGCCTCTGATTCCTCCATGGGTCAAAGGTTATTTGAGCACAAGTAGGGGCTGAGGGGATGAGAAATAAGCTAGTAATTGTAGTCAGAGTGAAGCCCTATGAACTGAACAGAGTCTGTGCTAGGAAGGAGGGGCTCACTGAGCTCAAGGTTTATATAGCAAGGAGTAGTTCTAAATGTTCAGTGTTTGGTTCTTCTGTGTTCTCCTGTTCACATCACATCAATTATATGGTTTTGTGCTTGCCAGTTCAGAGGGAACTGTGGAGCTGAGGGCAGAAACAGTCACAATGATGGTGTGTATCCTCTACATAAAGTGACAAGACTTGAGTTGGTAACTCTTCATCAGGGAGCATTCTAGCCTTGATTCGATGTATTCAGGATGACCTTGGCCATAACTAGCATCTGATACCTGAAAATTAAAATCTTCTCCTTACTATTATCTTGAATTTTCTTGAGATGAACTCCTTTGCCCCCACCTCATGCTTAGAGAGTCCCTTAGAAATCCTTGTAATTACTTGGTGCACACCGTCAGAGTCATCATGAGTTATCTGTCCCAGTACCTAAATATCCATCAGCTCAAACATCTGGACCTGAGTGGCATTACCTTTTTATATTTAAGTTATCCATTTATGGGAAGATTACTAGAAAGACTGAGAGCTACAGTGCAGACTCTAAAATTGAAGGGATGTATGATTATGGACTTCTAAATCAGCGTCAGCCTGCTTGCCCTGAGCCAGTGCTCCCAGCTTACTGAGGTTTGTTTTGTGAAGAACTTCCTGTTAAGCTGCTAGTATATGCTCTCTCCAGTTTCTTTTTGGAGGCACTCAGAGCTATGAGTTTTCCTCTTAACACTGTTTTCATTGAGTCCCATAAGTTTGGGTATGTTGTACTTTCATTTTCATTAAATTCTAGAAAGTCTTTAATTTTTTTTAAAAAAAATTCTATTATTTCATTTATATTTTAATTTAATTCTTTATTTATATTTCAAATGTTTCTCCCTTTCCAGGTCTCTCCTTTGAAAACCCCCTATCCCCTCCCCCTCCCCCTTCCTCTATGAGGGTATTCCCCCACCTACCCACCCACTCCTCTCTTCCCTCCCCGGCATTCCCCTATACTGGGGGATCTAACGCTCTCAGGTTCAAGGGGCTCTATTCCCACTGATGGTCAAAAAGACCCTCCACATATGTGGCCAGCACTATGGGCCATTCCATATGCATTCTTTGGTTGGTGGTCCAGTCTCTGGGAGCAGCGGGGGGCCTGACCAGTTGACACTGTTGCTCCCTCCCCATGGGGCTGCAAACTCCCTCAGTTCCTTCAGTCCCTTCTCCAACTCCTCCATCTGGGACCCCACCCTCAGTGCAATAGTTGCTGTGAATTGAATCATGGGTGTTCCAAACTTTTGGGTTAACATCTGCTTATCAGTGAGTACATACCATGTTCATCCTTTTGTGACTGAGTTACCTCGCTCAGGATGATATTTTCAAGTTCCATCCATTTGCCTGCGAATTTCATGAAGTCATTGTTTTTAATAACTGAGTAGTATTCCATTGTGTAAATGTACCATATTTCTGTATCCATTCCTATGTTGAGGGACATCTGGACTGTTTCTAGCTTCTGGCTATTATAAATATGGCTGCTATGAACATAGTGGAACATGTGTCTTTATTACATGTTGGAGCATCTTCTGGGTATATGCCCAGGAGTGGTATAGCTGGGTCCTCAGGTAGTATTATGTCCATTTTTCTGAGGGTCCGCCAAACTGATTTCCAGAGTGGTTGTACCAGCTTGCAATCCCACCAACAATGGAGGAGTGTTCCTCTTTCTCCACATCCTCGCCAGCATCTGCTGTCAC
>JAPYYD010002736.1:0-14963 GCA_028551405.1 Uromys caudimaculatus
AGCTTAGAGGGTAGACATCTGCCCAACTCTAGTGCTCATTAAGGCTTATTAAAAATATAGAAGTTTTGTGTCTTTTATCTGGGAACTTAATGATCAAAGGTAGGGTAGAAACCCCCAACTGAGATTAAATAATTACTATAACAGAAAAAAAAAAAAAAAGAAAGAATCTGATTCAGTCTCTAACTCTTCCTTCTACAAAGGAAGAGATTTTATCATTCCTAGGAATGGCTAGGTTTTTACATTCCTGGGTTCCTTCCTTTTCCCTCCTTTCTCACCCCTTATATGAAGCAGCATTAAGCCCCACCCATGAACCTCTTCTCAAACCTGTTACCAAGCCCTTTCAAAGGCTCCAATAGGCTCTCCTTAAGGCCCCGGCCTTACATCTCCCTGTCCAGACTCGTCCTTTTTCCCTTTCAGTAACTGAAAAGGAGGGATTTGCTCTTGGAGTCTTAGGTCACCAACTGGGACCTTCTTTTGCACCCATAGCATACTTGTCCAGAAAATTAGATCTAACCATTCAGGGATAGGCACCTTGTATTCGTATGTTAACAGCTACTGAACTCCTTATTTGAGAGTCAAAAAAACTAATCTTGGGGTCGCCTATAACTGTCTTCTCTTCTCATAACCTGTCTCAGCTCCTAACTTATAAAGGCTTATAGACTCTATCTCCCTCCAGGGTTCTTTCTCTTCAGGTAGCTCTAATAGAAGACTCCACACTCACCTTCCGATCATGCCCACCTCTTAATATTTCCTATCTTCTTCCTTGACCTAATTCTAACCACTCCCTATCTCACTCCTGCACTGAAACTTTAGAGGAACTATTACTTCATCCTTCACACATACAGGAGCGCACATTGCCTCAAGCCATTTATACCTGGTATACAGATGGAAGCTCCTTTCTATACGAAGGGGCCAGAAAAGCTGGGTATGCCATAGTGTTAGACACTGAGGTGGTGGAGGCACAGGCCCTTCCTACTCACACCACTAATCAACAGACTGAACTAATAGCCCTTGACAGTGCCTTCCAACTTGCACAGGGACAATCCCTCAACATCTACACAGACTCCAAATATGCTTTCCATATCCTCCTGTCCCACACTGCTATCTGAAAGGAGCGCGGGTTACTTACTACAAAAGGAGGATCAGTAACTAATGCAAACCACATTATGGCCATGCTAAAGGCCTCCCATCTCCCCACAGCTATTGGGATTGTCCACTGCAGAACTCACCAGACGGATGACTCTATTGTCTCCAAGGGAAACAACTGAGCTGATGAGGCAGCTAGAGCTGAGGCCCTTAGGGGCCTGGACTCACCTCACCCTCCTCAGGACATCCTCACTGCAACCCACATCCCCACCTCCACCCCTGACACTTGTCAAACTCTGTCCTATCTTCACCAACTCTTTTACACTAACAGCCAAGATTTGCCTTCTTTTGTCAATACCCACCTACATCCTACTCCTGAGGACTTAAGTTTCTTAAGATCTATCACTGCTTCTTACAAAATCTGTCATATGTCAGACTACAACTCAAGTATCATAGCATGCCTTTTACTACCCATCAGGCTAGAGGTTCCTTTCCTGGAACTGATTGGCAACTTGACTTTATCCACATGCCCACTGTCAGATGCACCAAGTACCTCCTGGTCTTGGTGGACACCTTCTTGGGGTGGAGGCATTTCCCACAACTAACAAAAGGGCTCAGACAGTCTCTGAACTCCTCCTCCTAGAGATCATCCCCTGTTTTGGTGTTCCAGCCTCCCTCCAGTCAGACAATGGTCCTGAATTCACTTCTCAAATTTCTCAAATTCTATCTAAGGCCCTAGACATCCCCTGGCATTTTCACATTCCCTACCACCCTCAGTCTTCAGGAACGGTAGAAAGAACTAACCACTCTTAAAAAACCATTCTTGCTAAGCTGTCACAGGAACGTCACCTTGATTGGGTAAAACTGCTACCTCTGGCTCTTTTCAGGCTACAAGCTCTCCCCAAGCAACCTCTCCTCATCTCACCCTTTGAACTCAGGTACGGACATCCAATCCTAACTCCTGGTCTTTCACCTAAATGCTCTCCCCTCCTAGACCATCTACTCACCCCATTACTTTGCCACCTCTGTTCTCTCCTATGCAACTTTGCTGACCACCATCTACCTCAATCACACACTGTCCCCTGTCCACTGCCTGTCAACATCGGAGACTAAGTCCTTCTATCCCCTCCAGATCATCAGCCCTCACCCTTCTCTCCCAAATGGCAGGGCCCTTTTAAGGTAATTCTTGTGACCCCTACAGCTGCTAAACTCGAGGGACTCTCTCATTGAGTCCACCTGTCTCATCTCAAACCTTTCATCCCTCCACCTAAAAATGACTCTTCTTCATACACATCAACCCTAACAGGACTGTGCTCTGTTAAGCTCCAAAGGACTTCGAGACAACCCAACTTGTCCCCAATCCCAGAAAATAAGACTCCACTCTGGCAGCCAAACTTGACCTCACTAGATTAGACATGGGTTTCTCGTCTTCTCTCTGCTGTTCATTTCCATCCAGGGTAGCCCTTATATCTGGAGACTCAAATTTCAAGAAACCCCAACAGATAACAAAGAGTCATTCCAAATAGGGTCTGGAAACTGCTCCATAGCTGGATGTCAGGAACCAATCCAAATTGCTATCATCCCTGCATCTGTTATCCGATCTAAATATTATGATCTCTATGCTTGCTTTCTCTTTGACCAAACAAAAGATTATTGTAGAAAATGGCCAGATGAATATGGGGGCTGTCCATGTTGGTCTTGTCAGATACATATGCTAGGATCACAGACCAATCATTTCTTCTATCAGCAACACAAGACACTCTTTTTCTACATACAAGACCCATGGGATTCCAGGTGGGAGACAGAAGTTGTTGGTAAGCTCTAACATAAAAATCAACACAGCTCCCCAGTAAGGACCATCCCTATCCAGAGAAAATATGTTTCAATTGCCCAACCACTAGACATTAGAAAAGTAGGGGAAGTAATCAAACACTCCTCTGAGGTCCTTACCTCTTTGACATCACCCCTCATAAATGGCACTAACTTGTCATTTTGTCTTTGCTTCAGACCTTGTCCTCAGTGGTTCCAACTCCTTAATGTCACCAGGCTTGGTCACTTTAAAGCTTGTTGGCTATGCGTACCCCCTGGAATTAACTCACAATTGCCACTTACAGCCTCTCCAGTGATACTGCCAAGTAATCTTACCTCATCTTTTGTCAGCTGCCTTGACTCCGATGTTGCCATGACCCCATACTTTACCTCTATCCCTCCCTTTGGCATGGCAAATTGTTTTAAGACCTCCAGGACACATTCTGTAGGAATGCTAAGTGCTCTAGACTGTAATAGAACCATAACCCTTGATATACCATCTCTGCCACAATGCCCTGTAGTCTAGAACACATCAATTCTTTGTGGCACTCAGGTATATCATTGCCTACTCCCCAGCTGGTCAGGAGTTTGCTCGTTGGTACTCCTTTTCCCTGAACTGGGAGTAATCCAGGGAAACAAGCCCCTGCCAATCCCAGTTGTATATATGATAGCTGCCCAACATAAGAGGGCAGTTCAGGTTGTGCCACCCTTGGTTGCTATGGGAATAGCCATAGGTGTTTGTACTGGAGTTGCAGGGATAATGACTTCCATGACCCAATATAATGAATTCACTTCCCAGTTTAAAAGCAATCTTCAAGAAATGACTGAAGCTGTGCTTACTATCCAGAAACAGATCAATTCTTTGGCAGCTGTGGTGCTTTAGAACTGAGGGGTCTAGATCTCCTGACAGCTAAATATTGATAATCTACAGCATGACTAATCAAGAAATGGCTCTCACTGTCTAGCATGACAATGCAAATTCAAACCCCAGAAACAACACAATGGAAGGAGAGCATTAACTCCTGTATGGTGACCTCTGAACTCCTCACACGGGCCTCACTATGTGCACATACACACATAAACCCACAGAAAAATAAATCAATGTGTAAATGTTTTTAATTGAAAATAAGCTAAACAAACATACTAACATAGTGAAATAAATTTGGAAGACATTAAATTCACTACCAGGCAGTCAAGAAAAGCCATATAAACACTCAGAGTACAAAGTATCACCTAAGACATATGGTGAGACAGGTAGGATAAGAGGCTTAAGACATAATGATTAGGTGAATACTTGATGGCATGCCCCAGGGTCATAATTTGGTAAATAGCATCATAAAGAAAAACATGCTAAAAGTATTTCTTAATAAACCCAAGATACAAATCACAGACCACATGAAGCTCAAGAAGAAGGAAGATCAAAGTATGGATACTTCGGTCCTTCTTAGAAGGGGGAACAAAATACCCATGGGAGGAGATGCAGAGACAAAGTGTGGAGCAGAGACTGAAGGAATGGCCATCCAGAGACTGCCCCACCTGGGATCCATCCAATATACAGTTACCAAACCCAAACACTAGTGTGGATGTCAAGAAGTGCTTGCTGACAGGAGCCTAATATAGCCTCCTGAGAGGCTCTGCCAGAGCCTGACAAATACAGAGGCAGATGCTCACAGCCAGTCATTGGACTGAGCATGGGGTCCCCAATGGAGGAGTTAGAGAAAGGACTGAAGGAGCTGAAGGGGTTTGCAGCCCCAGAAGAGGAACAACAATATGAACCTATCAAACTCTACAGAGTTCCAAGGGACTAAACCACCAACCAAAGAGTACACATGGAAACAACCCCTGGCTCCAGTTGCATATGTAGCAGAGTATAGCCTTGTCAGACATCAAGGGGAGGAGAGGCCCTTGGTCCTATGAAGTCTTGATGCCTAAGTGTAGGGGAATGCCAGGACTGGGAAGCAGGAGTGGGTAGGTGGGTAGGGGAACACCTTCATAGAAACAGGGAAATGGGGATGGGATAGGGGTTTTTGGAGAGGAAACCAAGAAAGGGGATAACATTTGAAATGTAAATGAATATATCTAACAAAAAATTCAGAAAAATAATTGTTTTTATTTCTATTTCATGTGTAGTGTTGTTGTGACTGCATGTATGTCTTTGCAGCATTGCCTGGTGCCCACAGATACCAGCAGAAATGTCAGATCCCCTAGAAGTGGAGT
Organism: Uromys caudimaculatus; assembly: GCA_028551405.1. Taxonomy (NCBI): domain Eukaryota; kingdom Metazoa; phylum Chordata; class Mammalia; order Rodentia; family Muridae; genus Uromys; species Uromys caudimaculatus. The sequence continues at coordinate 5,113 of JAPYYD010002736.1, forward strand.
TACAGATGGTTGTCAGTGACTATGTAGGTATTGGGGATTTAACCAGGTCTTCCACAAGGGTGCCCCTGGCTATTAACTGCTGAGCCAGCTCTCCATCCCTGATTTAAATGATTGTTATTATTGGCAATAAACTAAGATTTATGCTTAAATGCATGGAAACATATCATGACCTATTCATGATTCCAAAGCATTCAAATATACAGTTGAAGATGTAAACATGCTCTGTTGCAAGGTAAGATGCAATTACAAAAAATTATTTCTCTGGCCAGCAATGTTTGCATTTTAAAGATTTAACATATAGTCTGCTATAAACTATGTAAAAATTCCAAGCAATTTCAACTTGAAAACTATAGAGTTTCCTATGATAATGATAAACAGTAGAATCTTTCTAAAATTCAAGATTAGTGTAGAGTATTAAGAGGTAGCAGAACTGTGGACAATAGAGGCAGTTAGGAGGAAATTGTTCACTTGAGATGTGCCTTTGGGGGCTGACTTTTGTCTTAGACACTTCCTATGATACTTTCCTGTGCTTCCGCAAGCTTTGAGTCAAACATATCTATTCACTACAGCTTCTCCAGAATGTTGGAGGGAATTTCCTTCCTTGCGTTGTTTCACTTGAGTCGTATCCATAAGAAATTTTCTAACATATCCCCTAAGTAAAATGTTGTTATTCTTATTTTCTAGACAGTCTGGCAGAAACCACACCACCAAAAACTGAAGCTTTTGAAAATGTAGGTGTGAGGTCTGTCATCTTCTCTGTTGGAGAACCAACCTCATGGCAGTGCTTATTGAACATCTCATTTGTATAATGAAGAAAAGAGTTTGGAGATTGTGCTGTAAACAAGTCAACAAAAGAAGCATGGAAGAAGCAAAGGAAAGAAAACTGAAGTTGGGAAAGGGGACACATAGAGAGTGTTGGGAGACAGAGGGCATCTTTCTATCTATCCCCTACTGAACTGGTGAAGTATTAACACCCAATAGTTAGTCCAGGAATGTCAGGACTTGGGCAATGCTAGAAAAAATAAGCATTTGTATCCACACTACAGGAGTAGAAGTATACTGACTAGTTTTATGTCAACTTGACAAAAGCTAGAGCTATCAGAGGGGATGGAAGATCAATTGAGAAAATGGTTCCATATGCTCTGGCTGAATGGTGTTTTCTTAATTAGTGATCCACTAGGGAGTGACCAGATCATTATGGATGGTGCTATCTTTGAGTTGGTTATCCTATGTTGTATAAGAAATCTCTGAGCAAGCAAAGAAGAGCAAGCCAGTAAGCAGCATCCCTCCATGTTGTCCTCATCAACTCCTGCCTCCAGGTTCCTGCTCTCACTGCTTTTGATAATGAACTGTTATATGGACCTGTGAGTGAAAGAAACTTTTTCTCCTCCAAGTTTCTTTTGGTCATAGTGTTCCATCACAGCAATAGTAACCCAATCTAAGGCAACAGAAGAAGGCACAGGGCCCATCTAAACTAGAACAGGACAAGAAAAGTCTAGTCTTGAGGCCTGTTAGAGAAATTTTTGTTATGACAACATATGTAATTCTTTGTTAGATTTCACTCTGCATTTGTGTCAATAAACCACACTCTAGCACATCCCTGAACAACATAATGGAGTTCACTGAATGACAAGGAAGAAGGACAAGAGAAAATCCTAAATATCTGTAGAATGAATCAGGGAGGCAGGAAATGAGCAGAGTCAGGTTCTCAGATGAAAGGTCCACCAGTCACACTGAGATGACAGCAGTGGCCTGTCTGGGTTATCAGGGCTCCACCCTTACTTTAGGATTATGTTTCTAAAGCTAGCCCCAAGGGCAATTCCCTTATTTCCGGCCAATCCCTCCTTGTGAGGCTGATTACCAAGAGTCAGTGATCAAACTATTAAAGTCTAGCTTTCAAAAGTCCCCATTGGCTCACCTAATTATGATTCCCAATTAAAATTAAACACCTCATCCTAACACAGGATTTTCTTTTATTTTTTATAAACTTTATAAAACTACCATTTTATGAACTACCTTTTTACTATGTGTCACATCTATCTCTTCTCTATCTAAAGGCAGTTTTTTGCCCCTGTCCCCAGAACAAATGCCCCTTACCCCTCAACCTTCCCCCCTTTCCCCTCTCCATTGTTCTCTCCCTCTTCTCCCTCTATCTGATGTCTTTCCCACTATTCCCTGCCATCTGTCTCTCCGGAACAAATCTCCTACATGCTGAGAACTTGGTCTGAGATATTTGTCTTATGTGCCCTGAACTGATATTTTTTCTGTTACCCACAAACCTCATCACAAAACTCAGGAGAATCCAACAGATCACACTGGACACATGTGAAAGCTGAAAAGCAGAAGCAAGTATAATGGGCTCATTCAGGATCCAGCCTCAAGCATTATGCAGGAGCTAAACCTGTAGCTCTGATCAAGGAATAAGACACAATGGTCAGGGAAGGATCTGTTGCATGCAGAGTTGACCCCTGCAGGGATGTTCATGAGGGTTTGAGGAGAGTCAGACTATTTTCCTACCCAAAGTCATGGAAAAGGACAGACTATAAAGAGTAAGAGAAAAGCTCTGATACAGGGGACTGATTCTATCATAAGGACTACAAAAATCCTCCCATTCCTTCATTGTCATCGTCCTGTCAAGAACCTACCAGCTGTGCTTCCCACAGGTCATGACTTTAAAAGCTCTGTTCTCCATGACTGCATCCTCCTGTCATAGAGGATATCTCAAAATCATGAGATAAAATTAGTCCTTCCTGTTTTCATTATTTTACTCAGGTCACAGAAGTGAGAATCTACCTAACACATGGCCTATATTCTCTGAATAAGAATGAAGTGAGTTGCTGGAGCTCTTGTTTGCTGGCCAGCCTAGCAGAAGGCATCACTGAAGTGAAGTTGTATTAAAGGTAGGTGTCAGGTTTATCGTATTCCCTGGGAAACCATTCTATAATTGCAGCATTCATTAGTCAGGATACAAGTGTTACACAAAGGTAGCAATCAAAAGGGGGAGGGAGTGTGCTATATGTCAGTGAATGCTAAAAGGATGGAGGAACAAAGAAAGGAAACCAGAATCCTAGAAATGGAGATGATAATACAACTTTCAGCACAGCAACATGTGATGCAAGTCAAGGCAGATGTCAGGATGATGCCAGCGCTGAACATTGATGGTTCACTGTTATGAGGCTATCAAAACACAGGGTTAGGATAAACGCTCATCTAAGTAGAATAGGACAAGCAAGTGCCAGGCCTTTAGAGCTTGTTACAGAAAGAATGGGAAACACAATGTATATATTAGAATTTAAATTTTCTGGTAGATAATATATGATTTATGCATAACTTAGAGCATGTCTGGACCCCAGAAATGATAATTTCTCCTGCAGAAGAAGAAAATCAAAAGGAAAATTGCAGTTATTTTGGAATGAATCAGTAACTTCATCAATAAGAAGGTTCAGGATCCCATGGAGATTGTCAATCATTCATTGAATAATTTTACACACAGGTGCTGAGTGGAATTTTAGTGTACAATTCCTTCCATCCCAAGGCCCAACAAAAGAACTTTCAAAGTGTTTTTCTTTATCTTTGCCTGAACGACCTCAACTGGAAGCTGATACCAGAAGGGGAATGCTTTCCCTAATTTTATACAGAATACTTCTCCCACACTCTCTAGCTTTGCTCATGAATCTCAGGAAGGCTGCATCCATGAAGAGAAATAATGATCACCCTGAAACCTCAAAGACCTCACATACCTGCAATTGCTGCAAATATAAGGCACTTTTGGTCTTTTGTAGCCCTACATAGTTTTCTGGTGTCTCACATTTCTTGGAAGGTCCAAAATGTCTACACTTGACACCTAGCAAAGCTGACAATGCAAAACCAAATGTAAGAGGTTTATTCAGGGTCAGCTTAAAGCATCATCCTGTGGCTCCGATAAAGAAACAATGAGGAGGGGAGGACTAGGTTTTTTGTTGTGTGTTGGCCCCTGAAGAACTCTAGAAAGGGAAGGCTTCAGGACAGCAAAAAGGTCTCTCCATCCCAAATCCTGGCAATGGACAGACTGCTTCCCCATGTCAGTGGGATCCTAAAGAGAGCTGCAGAAGGCAGACGAAATCTCAAGGCCAGTCTCAGCATCTACAAAATCCAAGGCAGGAAGGGGAAGCCACTGGGATTCCAGGCCAAGAAGTGAGCAGGTAGCCTGGGGGAAGTACATCTATGTGCTAGGTCATATGAACATCCTCACTGGCTCTGCTCTACTCCACCCTACTGTCAGTGACCAGGTACTTCTGGTTCCCTTCCCACAAATGTTTTACTAACATTCAAGTGAGGATTTATGCTTATAAGACTAAAAGAATTCTGAGTTAATGAGCATTGACGTGGGGGGGGGGGGACCACACAGTTTGCCCTGATTGTCCACCCAGAAGGAAATCTCTTCCATAAACCTACTGCATCTAGATATTAAATCTCCTGCCTTAGGGAAAATGGTATACACTGCTACTTGATACAACTCAAAAGGTACAATACCAGATACTGTCTTTTTCCTTCCGGCAGGCTACAATTATTCTTTCAAAGCTGGATAGAAAGATAGGGAACTATGTGGAAGTATGTAAAAGCATGAGAAGAAAAATAGTTTCTTCATGATGGAGCTGTTTTCTATGTATAATAGAAATGATCTCACTCTTTGAAGTCTTCACAGAAGATGTCAGTTGTGCTGTGCTCCTTGAATATCAGCTGGAAAGAAGCTCCAACATAAGAACAAACGTCTGGGCAAGAGAGGATGCAATTGAATTGGTAGAGTTGAATGCCTAGCACTACACAGAATTGGGTGATAAAACCCATATGTAAACTCAGCATTGAGGTGGAGGCCAGTAAATAAATTCAAGGTGGCTACATAGAAGGTAGAAAGCCGGTCTAGGCTACATAGAAGTCTAACTCAAAACGAATTAACTAAATATATAAATGAATCAATGAAAATATAATTTCAGAGTAATGAACAAATACATAAGAAGAAACCAGCACTCCAAATGCACAAGTTGTGGAAAACACCAAACATTTTGTTGTAAATAATTTCTTTTCTTGTATAGAAGAAAAATGGACAGAATATTTATTGGAAAATGCAAACACCAATAATTTCTAAAAATAAACGCAAAGCATAGAACACAGATCCAAAAAAACTGAAGAATTCCAGTAAGGATAATTAGCTATAACACCTTCAACCTCCTAAAAATAAGAATAAAGACAAAAGGTCTGCTTATTTGGTGGCCAAAATCACAAAATAACCCAGGACATTCATAAGAAATACTGATGTAAGAGACAATAGAGTGACAACTTTCAAATTCTGAAAGATATAAAGTTAAAGAATATGACATGCATGCACATACACATGTACACACACACACACACACACACACACACACACACACACACACACTTCCCCCAGTCAGAGTGCTACAAATACCAAATACAGTTTTTAACTAAAGGTAAAATTTTGCTAAGCAAACAACATATCAGTTTATCAATTTATTAACAGCAGAGTACTATGAAAACATGACAGAAGTTGTTTCAGAAGTTTTGAGTTACATGAAACATAGAACATGACAGCAAATGAAAATTTGCACCCATATAAATTTAAAGAACAAACTGGTGGAATGAAGATAAATATAGAAAACACGGTTTCTCACATTTGCAATTGTTCCAGAGAATAATTTCTTATGAAAGCAAAACAATAAGGCTTAATCACGGATTTGTGTCACCTGCAAAATCAAATACATAGTAACTGTGGAATGAATACACGGGACTATAAGTTGTCTTCATAGGCTCATTACTCTTTATGTAGAGTCACTGTACCCCTTCCACATTCCTCCATCTATAGTGCCACTGTAGCCCTGCCATGGTACTCCTAATGTAGCATTATGTAGCCCTTCCAAGTTACTTTATCAACCATGTCAATATAGCCCTTCCACATATCATTGTAGTCCTTTCATGTTCACCTAATAAGTTGATTATGTATGCTATTAGAATGGGACATGACTGAAAATAGTTCAAAATCAGGTATACCTAATTGGCCCACTTGTGGAAATATGTGATCCTGAAAACATTTACAGTTAAATAAAATAAGACATTAAGTGTTTCTGTATTATTCTATAGAGAAAATGGCAAAAGGCTACAAGGACTATAAATTTCATTTTTGAAATATATTTAATTTTTTCTTTGATGGTTTCAAAAATGTATTGGGGTTTGTACTGACTGGTTTTGTGTCAACTTGACACAAGCTGAAGTCATCACAGAGAAAGGAGCTTCGGTTAAGAAAATGCTCCCATGAGATCCAGCTGTAAGGCATTTTCTCAATTAGTGATCAGTGGAGGAGGGTCCCTTGTGGGTGGTACCATCCCTGGCCTGGGCTCTATAAGAGAGCAAGCTGAGCAAGCCAGGGGAAGCAAGCTAGTAAGTAACATCCCTCCATGGCCTCTGCATCAGCTCTTGAATCCTGACTTGCTTGAGTTCCAGTCCTGACTTCCTTTGGTGATGAACAGCAATTTGGAAGTGTAAGCTGAATAAACCCTTTCCTCCCCAAATTGCTTCTTGGCCATGATGTTTTGTGCAGGAATAGAAACCCTGACTAAGACAAGGTTGAACTCAGGCCATCAGAATTGGTAGCTAGCACCTTTACCTAATGAACCATCTCATTGGTCACATCATTATCATTTTAAAATCTGAGGGCTGATTAGATGAATCAGTTGAATTTCAATTGAAGTCTGACATCTCTTATATCAGTGATTCAGAATCAAATGGTGGAAAGGTAGCATTGATTTCTCCAAGTTGAACTCTGACCTCTAGACATGGGCACTTAAATATGCACAGCAACACACAAATAAATATGTATAAAACAAATTGAATTGAAATTTATCCAATAAAGCATATTGAACAGTGAAATCAATTTCATTAGGCATACAATGCATTTCAGACCACTCAGTGTAAAGTATAGATATACATATAGTATAGAACAGGAGCAGTATCTAAGGTATTATGTAGAAAGCATGGTGTGGACTGAAGGTATGAGTTAGTACAATTCTTGGTGACATGTTCCAGGGCAATAACTCAATGAACAGCTCTGAAAAAATATTTTCAATAAATATAATAAACAAATACTTATGTTTTAAAGCATATAAATCCACATTGTGACCTAGTCATGATTCTAAAGCTCTTAAATGTCCACCTAAAGTGTAAACAAACCATGTCTTCAGAATGTGATCACTAATAGTGTTTCCTCAGAACAGCACTGTGTACATTTTCTAGGGAGAATGAGAAATCTACTGGGAAATATAAAAATAAATATCCCAAACAACCCCAACTTCAAAAAGTACAGAATTTAAGAAAACAAAGCTAAACAGTGGAGCTTTCCAGAAGGACAAAGAAACACATGTGTGTAAACACAGTGGAGATGGACTAGGTGGTGCAGGAGCACCTTTACCTGTAATGTCTCATCCTAGTCACTTGATTGCACTGAGGATGTCTGAGAGATATCATAAGCACACTTCTTATTTTCTGACACAATTATCATGTGATTTCTCTGTCTTATCCATGGTTTAAGACATTAATGCATTTTATCACTTGACATATTGTTAACAAATGGGACAGTTTTCTTGGGGAAGGAAGTAGGAAACTAGGGATGTCTCTTTGAGAGGTGTATTTTGTCTTGATTCCTTTCCATTTTACTAAGCTCTGCTGCTTCCCACAAGCCATGAGTTTACTAACTCTGTTCTACTGCATACTTCCACCATGATGGTGGAAACCTCTGAAATCATGAAATAAAATTAATTCTTTTTTCTTTCATTGTTTTACTCTGGTCACAGCAGCGAGAATCTACCTAACACATGCCTTATGTTTTCTGAATAAGAATGAAGATGTTGGAGCTCTTGTTTGCTGGCTAGCCTGGCAGAAAAGGCATAGCTGAAGTGAAGCTTCATTAAAGGTAGGCACCAGGTCTGTCATATTCAAAGAGAAACCACCATCCCTAATTGCAGTATTTGTCAGTCAAGAAACGTACATTTCAAAAAGGTAACAATCAAGGGAGGAAGGGAAGAGTATACTGTGTCAGTGTAATATGTCTATTCCTGGTTGTCAACTTGACTATATCTGGAATGAACTACAATCCAGAATTGGAGGGCCCACCTATGATCCAGATCTTGAGGATGGGATACACAAGTTTCTAACCTGGATCTTGGCATGGAGATCTTAAGGCATATAGTGGCTATGAAAAGTTTAGGCCCTGGCAAAGCAGTATACATTTTTAATCCCAGGAGGCTAAGGCAAGGAGATCTCTGAGTTTAAGGTCAGCCTGAGACAAAGCAAGTCCCAGATCCAGTCGTGGTGGTACACACCTTTAATCTGGGCCATACCTTCTGCTGGAGATCTACATAAGGACAGCCGAAGAAGGAATATTAGCTTCTCTTTACCTGCTTGTATTTACTTGCCAGCACATTTGTTGGAATCTATAGGAGACCAGCTGAAACAACTATCCTTGTGGGACTGAGAAACTACTAGATCTTTGGACTTCAAATTCACAGCTGACCATTGATGGGGAGTTGAACTACAGATTGTAAGTCATCATAACAAATTCCCTTACTATATAGAGACTATTCATAAGTTCTGTGATTCTACAGATCCCTGGTTAATACAGTCAGTCAATGCTAAAATGATGGAGGAAGAAATGTAAGGAAACCAGAATCCTAGAAATGGAGAGTGACAATTTAATTATAAAAATATCAAAAACCGCTCCATCGGAGGCTGGGGACCTCAACTTGGGCCACAGGGCTCCATAGCCAATTAGCGCCGGGAGAAAGATACCCTCCCAGGAGCTTGGAAAAGCCAGGAGTGGGCCCAAGACAAGCTCCACAGATCACCAGGAACTGCCCCAAACCTGCGAGACACAGGGACTGAGGTAGGCGGGCATAGAAACCCCCTGGATCCCAACAGCGGCGGCTGTGGCAAGAGATGCCTGCCTGGGCCACCAGGGTTCCATAGTCAAGCAGCGCTGGGAGAAAGTTATTCTCCCAGGAGCGTGGAAAAGCCCCAGTTGGGGGCAAAACGAGCCCCAGTGCTCACCAATTCCGCTCAGTTTCCACGGGCCACAGAGACTGAGGGACAGGAACTTCTGGCCTCCATCAGCGGCTGGAGACCTCAGCTTGGGCCACAGGGCTCCATAGCCAATTAGCTCCGGGAGAAAGATACCCTCCCAGGAGCTTGGAAAAGCAGGGAGTGGGGCCAAGAAAAGCTCCACAGCCCACCAGGAACTGCCCCGAACCTGAGAGACACAGGGACTGAGGTAGGCGGGAATAGAAACCCCTGGATCCTAACAGCGGCTGCTGTGGCAGGAGACTTCTGCCTGGGCCACCAGGGTTCCATAGTCAAGCAGCTTCAGGAGAAAGTTACTCACCCAGGGGCGTGGAAAAAACACCTCTCAGAGAGAGCTGGTCATCAAGGAGTATTGATACAGAGGCCTGCAGGCGAGAAAAGCCATAGCCAGAAAGTAAGATCAGCGAACATCAGAGTTAACAAGATGGCAAAAGGCAAGGGCAAGAACCTAAGGAACAGAAACCAAGGCCACTTGGCATCATCAGAACCCAGCTCTCCCACCACAGCAAGCCCTGGATTCCCCAATACACCAGAAAAGCAAGACTCAGATTTAAAATCATTTCTCATGATGATGATAGAAGACTTTAAGTAAGAAATTAACACCCTTAAAGAAACACAAGAGAATAGAGATAAACAACTAGAAGCCCTTAAAGAGGAAACACAAAAATCCATTAAAGAATTATGGGAAAACTCAATCAAACAGGTGGAATTACAGGAAAACACAATCA
>JAPYYD010002737.1:0-14961 GCA_028551405.1 Uromys caudimaculatus
GGGAAAACCCCCGAAGCGCATTATGGGTGTACATGACTAATCACCGCCCACTCCCGGGGCGCGCCAATCAGTGGAGGACACACTGCCTCAGGGCTATATAACAGCGCCATTTTGGGGCCCCGGGGTTCCTCCTCCATCAACGGCTGAATAAAGCTGAACTGCAGACGAGGCCTGCGTGTCGCGTGTCTTCTTGCTGGCGAGAGGTGCGCGGGACAACTGGCAAGTCCATCTACCCTGTTGCTGTAATCCTTCACTGAGATAGAACCTACTTCATACAGACCGAAGACCAACAGCTCTCCAGGATCCTCCAGGCATTCAGACCAGACTACTGAGAGCTCTGGCTTTGTGGGCTGAGCAATGGTTGTCTTCTCAGCTTCTCCAGTGAGACAGCCATTGTCAGACTACCTAGACCACACCCTCTAAGCTATTTGCATCCTATCCATTCTGGTCCTTTAAGGCAGTGGTTCTCAACATGTGGGTCACAACCCCCTGGGGTCACATATCAGATATCCTGCATATCAGATATTTACATTACGATTCATAACAGTATCAAAATTATAGCTTATGAAGTAACAACAAAATAATTTTATGGTTGGGGGTCACCACAGCATGAAGAACTGTATTAAAGAGTATCAGGAAGGCTGATAACCAGTGCTCTAGAGAACTCTGCCTAGTACAGCTATTCCTCTCCTTCATGAGACACTTCTGTCTTTAACCTTCTACAGACATGATGTCCCTTTTGATTGTCCCAGTTTCAAAGTTGTCAGGTTAGGGTGTATTTATCCATACCATTTGTACTCTCACGGTGTGAGAGTACAAGGTGGCACTGTCTGGCTGGATGCAAATTGACTTGGTGTCTTAGTCAGGGTTCCTATTCCTGCACAAACATCATGACCAAGAAGCAAGTTAGAGAGGAAAGGGTTTATTCAGTTTATACTTCCATATTGCTGCTCATCACTACAAGAAGTCAGGACTGGAACTCAAGCAGGTCAAGAAGCAGGAGCTGATGCAGAGGCCATGGAGGGATGCTACTTTCTGGCTTGCTTTTCCTGGCTTGCTCAGCTTGCTTTCTTATAGAACTCAAGACTACCAGCCCAGGGATGGCACCACCCACAATGGGCCCTCCCCCCTTGATTACTAATTGAGAAAATGCCTTACAACTTGATCTCATGAAGGCATTTCCTCAAGGGAGGCTCCTTTCTCTATGATAACTCCAGTCTGTGTCAAGTTGACATATAAAACCAACCAGTGGGTTGTGTGTCTAAACACTGGGTGTGTGGATGAGGGTTCACCAGAGAGCAGACAACAGAAAACAAAGCTAATTCAAAACACTGCTGGGCAGTATTCTAAGAAAAGGCAAGAAACTGCTGTCTTAGAGAAGACACCATGACCAAGGCAACTCTTATAAAGGGTAACATTTAATTGGGGCTGGCTTACGGTTTCAGAGGTTCAGTCCATTGTCATCATAGGAGGAAGCATGGAAGTATTTAGGCAGACACAGTGCTGGAGAAGAAGCCAAGAGTTCTACATCTTGATCTGAAGGCAGTCAGAAGACTGTCTCCAGGCAGCTAGGAGGAGGATCTCATTGTCCACCCCCACAGTGACACACTTCCTCCAACAAGGTCACACCTCCTAATAGTTCCACTCCCTGGGCCAAGCATATTCAAACCACCACAACTGGGTTCCAAAATTGTAGCTGTAGGCATGGATTGCTACTAATAGAGGCAAAGAAAACCTTCAGAGTTTTGAGAATTACAGGCAAAGAAGCTTAGTGGATCATGGCAGGGTGGGACAAAGGGTGAGAAGATAAGAGGGAGGAAGAAGAAAGAAGGAACTGAAAGGTAACACAGGGGCCATGATGAGGGCTGTGAAACCCCAGATAACCAGCACTGCACTTCCACACCAGCACAGGAATGCTAACCTGGGCCGCAGTTAAGCCACTGGGAAGATAGCATTCCTGAAGAACCAGCTTACCAGTGACCTGAAGAGTAGCCTTTCTCCTAGGTCTCTGGGCTCCTAGCTTAGCCTCTACAGCAGAGGGAAGTATGCTAAACACAAGGCAACTCTTCACCCTTGCCCTGCTGGACTCTCTTGTTTCTTGTTGCTAGGAGTCTGTGCTCTGAATGTGTGCCATAGCTAGTAAAATGAGTCCATCCTGACAAAACCAAGAGCATACAAATGACTAGAGGCAACGAAAGACATCTGTTTGGCTTGGAACTACAGATTTACAGATGTTCATAGTCCATGTGTGATGGTTTGACTGTTTGTCCCAGGGAGTGGCATTTGAAGAGGTGTGGCCTTGTTGGAGGAAATGTGTCACTGTGGGTGTGGGCTTTGAGACCCTTCTGCTAGCTGCTTGAAGATAGTCTTCTTGTGGCTTCTTGGCCTTTGGATCAAGATATAGAACTCTTGGCTCTTTCAGCACCATACTTACCTAAATACTGCCATGCTTCCTGCCTTGATGAATGGTCTGAACCCCTGAGCCTGTAAGCCAGCCTCAGTTAAAAGTTTTCCTTTATAAGAGTTGCCTTGGTCATGGTATCTTCTCACAGCAATGAAACCCTAACTAAGACACCATCTATGTTCAGAGTTTAAGAGGCCTGGGAAGCCAGATGTTTAGGTGACTATGGATGCCACAATATCCCCTTATTTCTTTCTTCTGTGGGTCTAAGCCCACCTGGTCACCAAACCTTCCTGTCTCCATGGACACTTACAATGACTCTTTAGACCCTGTTAGGTCTGGTTTAAATATTTTCACAGATACTGTCATATGTAAGCTGTAGAATGTAAAACCCTATCCACAAGGATGGCATCTGATGGCTTCTGAGTCCCACTGTGTCTCCCTAAGGCAGGAAGTAAAGGCTGAATCCAACACAGTAAATATTGAGGGAAAACTAGCATAGTGGCGACCCTTGAGTCTGGAAATGGTAAGAGTTAGTCTCCTCCGCTGTGCTGCTTGTTCTGCCCAGCATACCAGCACGCCCTTCCTCCTTTCCTTTCCTTTCCTTCGCACCCCTATCCTTTCTTTCTTTTTTGTAAGACAGCATTTCACTACGTCTTTCTGGATGCTCTGGAACTCAGTAGACCAGACTGACTTTGAACTCACAGAGATCTACCCGCCTCTGCCTCCCAAGAGCTGGGATTAAAGGCTTGTGCCATTATGCCCTGAATCACCTTTCTTAGCCAAGAATTTGACACCATACATAATTAAAAACAAGAGTTAAAGTAAACAAGTGGCATCCTATGAGTAAACTATACCTTTTCTATTATATCTCTTAAATTATTAAAAATTAATGCTGAATTGAAAGTAAAATTGACTTTCCTCCTCTTGGAGACTTCACTGCTTAAGATCCCCACAGTTTTAGATTGTGAGTTTAATATCTGTCACGTGCCCAGTATCCTCCCATGGATGTAAAGACCAATATGATATAGTATTTTGTTCCAGAAAGACAAACCTTACAGCTGTTACTATTTAACTCTTACTCAAATGTTACCTGTGATATCTCAGCACTATCTGGAACTAAGTCTTAAATAAGTGACGATAGGCATTATTAGCTCTTTGTTAAATGCTTTTTTGATTGAAGAGCACACTACAGAGCATTTAGACCCTTCAAACTTCTTTTCTGGTGGATTAAGAAAACTTCCACAAACCTTACATGGATAGTTTTTAATTTTAAGCAAAGGGTTGCTTTAGGGTGTACTGTGCAGTGCCCTACAGCCATTGGAGGCATCCCATTCACACCTTCATTTCTAGGCTCAATCCATCTGTTTTTATGTGGTGATCTCCCTGATTGCCCATTTCCTAAGCATCAAGAAAAATGTCCACGTAGCATAATGAGGCCATTGCTTCCTGGAGGGAGTCTTGCAAGACTGAGGAAGCTAACAAAATTTAGCAGTCTCAGGAAACAGAGAGCTACCAGACCCACTAGGCATCTCTCTCCAGAGATATAAGATGCAGAGACTCTGGCTGAGCAAGTTGTTCAGGGCCCTCCAAGGCTAGCTTTCATGAGTGTCTCCTAGCCTGGGGTGGGCTTGGTAATGCAGTTGCTGCAAAAGTATGAGTCACCACACTTTTGTAAATAACCTTTCACTCACAGACTTATAAACACCCATGTGGTTGTTTGCTCACTAAGATAGACTTGGGTGGAGTCATTTTTCTGGGCTGCTGGTGTTCTATCTGGGGTGAATAGATGCTTGTTCACATCTTCCCAGGAGAAGGAATGCAGAACTTACTTTTATCATTGGAGATGTGGACGGTAGAGTGGCTCAACCGGGAACTTTGCTCTTTCCCTCACTCGGACCTAATGTATCTCCAAGGTCATCAGTGGTCTTTGCTCTGAGTTTACTTGGGTTCCATGTCCAGCTTATGACATGCTACAAGTATGCCTTTTTATACTCATAGTGGCTATGAGGTTATCTTGGACTTACACAAGTCATTAAAGGAAATGTCTCCCCTGTCCTCTCTCAGTTATATCCTGAGACACGGTGGAGTGGGGTGTAAGAGCTGTTAAAAGAAGGTCTTCAGTCAACTCTAGACCAAAGGCCCCTATGCCATCTACCATGATAATTAACCACAGCATGCATCTGGCAGTTGTGGCTGGGAACTTCTAGACTTCCCACAAGATAGGAGATAGGTATCCATAGCAGCGTAGTTGGAATCCAACACAGGCAACCACTATCTGCTTTTATTATCCAGAGGCCCAAAGTCAGAGGACATCCGCCATGTGCTTACTGAACTGGTCTATTTGTATTTCCCTCTGGCAGAGATGAATACCTTTCTAGAAATAGTCTCTTGGAGAAGAAACTTTGGAGGACATTAACAATTTCTTTGTAGACAGATGTATAATTCAAAAAGGCATATTGATTTTCAATATTTGTGAAGGTTGAGTTCACAGACAGGATAAATAACTCCTAAGTTATTATTTAAGAAAAATCTTTTTGAAATGTCCTCATTGATTCATGGGGGCACACACAGGTAATTTCTGGAGTGAAGACAGCGCGTAGGGTTATGGGACTTATTTTGTGTGTTTGCTATGAAGATGAAATGGGGCTCGGGAATTATTGTGCCCAGACGCAAAGGGAAATTAAATAAGCTCTGAGGATGAAAAGAAATGTTTAAAAAGTACCCTGCATGACATTTCAGGTAATAAAGCATCGGGGCCAGATGGATACACAGCTGTATTGCATGGAACTTACAGCTATAAATTACTTCTGATTTTAGAGAGGTTTATAAACAGGCCCCAGGAACTGCAGAAACGCCCCTGCTTCCAGTCACACTGGCAAGAAAAGAAATGTGTAGGCTGTAAATGCAGTTCTTTTTTTTCTTCTTTTAATTCTAACCCAAAATGGTGACTCTTAGATTTATAACCTACTAAGCAGTGTTTATCTTTCCGAGTATGTTTATCTTATAATGGTTTCCCATTGGGTATTTATCACTTATTAATATTGCAAATACTGTACTAGATCTTTGAAAAATAAGTATAGATACCCTCCCCCACTAAATTGAAGAGCTGAAAAAGCAGAAGGTTTTGTATTGTTTCAGATTGTGAAATGAACCAGAATCCAGGCAGAGTATGTATGACCTTTTCATTTCTGCATACTCTTGGAATAGTTGCACATAAGTGAAACTACCTGATAGCCTACCTACAAGAGATGCTGTGGCATTAGCCTCATGTCCCACAGGAGATGAATTTTCTCATAATAATTAGAGTCATCACACTTAGGGAAACCCAGAGCTTCCTTGTCTGACAAAGGAGTTGCTGTCCATTTATAATCTTTCCTGATGTGGATTCACTCGCCAATCCAGGCTCATCTTTGTTACTTAGCATCTGAAGCTGGTCAGTCTAGATTGTCTATGTGATGGGACCTAGAATCAAGCATGTCACCCACCTCTGGGTGGATCTGTGAAGGCATTTCAGGACACACACATTCCAATTAGTTATTAGGGCGATCAACTTCAGACCACAGTCAAACAGAGAGTACCAAGCAAGCTTGTTTATGGAGGTGACAGTGAAGACTGGATCAGGAGCAGCCATCTAGGGTGCCAGTGAAACACACATTTAGAGGTGTCCGTGAGAATGTTCCTAGAGACTAACTGAATGAGGAGGAGGTGCCCTGAATGTGGGTGATACCAGCTGGGCTGGGGTCCTAGACTAAATCAAAAAGGAAAAAGGAGCCATGCTGACAGGATTTAAGTGTTCCATTTAGTTTACACCCTCATCAACATTTGGCGTTGTTTTCTTAATGAATGACATTCCAACTGTGTTTGAGATAGATTGTCAATGTAATTTTTTTCCTCTCAAAATTCAATTCTCTATTTAGGTAACAAGTGGATTATGTCTGCCACATTCTATGAAACATCATAATGTCACGCTGGGAAGCGTAGTTTAATTTGTACTTCTCTGATGACTCAGAATGTTGAGTTTTCGGTTTTTCTATGTTTTTTTTTTTTGTCTGTTTTTGTTTTTATGTTTTGTATTTTAACATTTACTGGCCATTTGTAGTTTAGCTTTCGAGAGTGTCTGTTCATGTCATTAGCCTATTTATTCTTCAGGTTGTTTGCTTTTTTGTTTTGCCTTTGGAGTTCTTTCTATATTTTAGATATTAATCCTTGGTCAGATGCAGAGCTACCTATAATTTCCTCCCACTGTGCACACTCTCGCTTCGCTTTTAATTGTTTTGTTTGCAGTACAGAAGCCTTTCAATTTTACTAAGTCCCAGTTTCTTGATTGTTGCTCTTATTTCTTGAGTGACTAGAGTCCTAGGCACAAAATGCTTGCCTATGCCTGTGTTGCTTTATTTTTTATTTTATTATTATTTTTTTATGCCTGTGTTTTAAATGGGTTTTTCCTTTAACATTTTGAGAGTTCCCAGTCTTCGATCCACTTGGAGTTGACTTTGTGCGAGGAGAAATATAGGCTCCAGTTCTACTCTTCTGCATGTGGACATCCGGTTTGCCCAGAACCCTCTGGTGAGGAGTCGGCCCTTTCCGATGTCTGTTTTCTGCATGTTTGCTTCAGGCGACTGTAGCTGGTGGCTTTATAACTGGGCCCTTCCTCTTTCCCGCTGATCTAAGGGCCTGGTTTTGTGCTTTCTCTGGCTAGTGAGGCATAGCTGTTCTCCCTGGGGCATCTCCCCAGTGCCCTGTGGCTGTTGTTGCAGCTCTGTGGTGGAAGCTGAAATCAGGTAGAGTGATAGATAGATACTTCTAGAACTGTCCTTTTTGCCCAGGATAGCCTTGACTATCCAGGGTCTTTTCTGCATCCATATGAACTTTTTGTTTGCTTTTCTATGTGGCTTGTTTCTCATTTTTAGAATGCTTTATCTTTGCCTCTGCTTGAGCGTTTTAGTTCCCTGGTTCCTTCACGGGCAGACGTGTCCTCGCCTTGATCTGGTCTATTGCTGAGACTCTCCATGGAGTTTTCCACTGAGCCTATGTTCTTTATTTCCACCTGATTGATTTTTCTTCAGCGTTTCTATGTTCCCTTGGGTTTTCATGTCTCTTATGTTGCTGCATTGGGATTTACACATCTGAGGTTATTTTTGTTGCCTTAAAAAAAAAAAAATCAACCATATACTTCCATTTGGAATATTTGCAATGCTCAGGTGGGCCTTAGATGTGGTACAGTTGAGGGACATAGTTCAGAAAATAATTTTTAGTCCAGGAGCTCAGGGTGCCTGGTGTCAATTTTACATTATTCCCTGATTAGTTAACTGTGAGAATGACAGCGTCATCTGGATAGGAACACTATGCAAATGCGCTGGCAGAGAATTGACAACACCGTGCCCTTTGACCTCAGGAACTGCTGGAGGAAAGACAACCAAGGACAGGATGGAATCTTTGGGAGGGAAGTGAGGTAGGAGAACCCAAGGAGAAGCATTGGACCAATTGTGAAAAGAGAAACACAACGCAAGTGGGGAAAGTAGCTGGGAAGGGGAAATTGTACAGATCGATAGAGTTAGAGATTGTTACAGTTAGGAAGCAAAGAGGAGGGGCTGTGGATGAGAGAATGGGCAGGAGATGTGGTGTCTTGGGCTTTTATTGTGATGAAACACTGTGACCATGGCAACTCTTATTCAGGAAAACATTTAATTGGGGCTGGCTTGCAGTCCAGAGGGTTAGTCCATTATCATCATGAAGGGAATCATGGTACAGCGTGCAGGCAGGCATGGTGCTAGAGAGATAGCTGAGAGTTCACATCTGGATCCACAGGCAGAAGGGGGAATGACACTGGGCCTGGCTAGAGCTTCTGAAACCTCTAAGCGTGCCCCCAAAGACACCCTTCCTCCAATCAGAGCACACCTTCTCCAACAAGACTACACCCCCTAATAGTGCTACTGCCTAAGAACCTATGGGTGGAGATTAAATAATAAAAACTAGCTGGGTAGTGGGGGCACATAATCCCAGCACTTGGGAGGCAGAGGTGGGCATATCTCTGAGTTCAAGGCCAGTCTGTTCTACAGAGTGAGTTACAGGGCAGCCAGGGCTATGTAGAAATCCTGTCTCAAAAAAAACCAAACCAAACCAAACCAAACCAAACCAAACAACCAAACCAAACCAAACCAAACCAAACCAAACCAAACCAAACCAAACCAAACCAAACCAAACCACCAAACCAAACCAAACCAAACCAAACCAAACCAAACAACCAAACCAAACAACCAAACCAAACCAAACCAAACCAAACCAAACCAAACCAAACCAAAACAAACCAAAACAAAACAAAACAAAACAAAACAAAAATAGAAACTGAGAAATAAAAAGAACACTTACAAATGGCTTGCTGGCACAGTTGTACTGAGGTGAAAGGTGATGTTCTCAGACCCCCTGGGCCTAGAAGATTGTATTTGGGGGTGTGCTGGGTAGAGGCCAGTGCAGAGGCCTTTGGTCTCTGCAGCCTTTATGTTGTATGAGGCTCTGTGTGGGAGCGGAGGCTGTAAGTCTTTTCTTGGTAGTTCCCTTGGAGCCCGGCACTCCAGTGTGGCCTCTTGGTCCTGTGTGTGAGGAGCTTGCTTCCCTTGCAGGTTACCAGCTTAATTGGTGCTGATTGGCGAGTGCTTGCAGCTGGCCTCAAAAGCTCTTACTGCATCTTTTGAGATAATCATGCACTTTGTATCTTTGGGTCTATTTATGGGATGGATTGCATTTATTGATTTGCCTATATCAAACCATCACTGATTCTCTCAAATGAAGTCAACTCAATCATGAGGAATGATAATCTTTGATGTGTTCTTCAATTTAGTTTGCAAGTATTTTATTAAGAATTTTTTGCATCTATGCTCATCAAAGAGAATTATCTATAATTTTCTTTTCATTTGTGTATGTGTATCTTTTAAAATACTTATTTGTCTTTTAACTAAATGTGTGTAAGTGTGTGTGTGTGTGTGTGTGTGTGTGTGTGTGTGTGTGTGTGTACATCCAGGGGCCAGAGCCATTGGAGTTGGAGTTACAGAGAGCTGTGAGCTGGCTCCATGTGGGTGCTGGGAACAAGTTCCAGTTCTCTGGAGAAGTAGGAAGCTCTCTCAACTGCTGAGCCATCTCTGCAGCTACTTTGTCTTGGTTTGATATCAGGATAATATGAGCCTCGTAGAAGAAGTTTGGTAGTGTTCATCTGTCTCTTTTCTCTTATGGAATATTTTATGAAGTGCTATGTTAATCTTTCCTTGAAGAGCAGTAGAATTCAGCAGTGAGTCCATACAGACCTGCGCTTTCCTTATTTGAGATTTAAAAACATTTACTAATTCAATCTTGCTGCTTATCATAGCCTCGTTTAAGTTATTGTTCTCATCTTTGTTTAGTTTTAACTGGCTATAAACTTCTAGAAACACACCTATTTCTTTTAGATGTTCCAATTTGGCAGAATATAAGTCTTAAGGGTATATATAATGATTTTCCTGAATTCTACAAAAATCAGTGGTGTTGTCCCACTTTTCAGCTATAATCTTCAATCTATCATCTTGTTAATTCCAGTCGTGTCTAACTTTGGTTAGTTTGACTAAAGGCGTGCGGATCTTGTTTATCGCTTTAAAGAATCAACTCTTCATTTCATTAATTTTTCATATTAATTTTTACTTTCCTTTCATTGATTTTTTACTTTATTTCCAACTAGTGACTTAGGGTTTGACTGGTTCTTGTTTTTCCAAGGCCCTAAGGCACATCGTTGTTATTGAGTTTCTAACTTTTTTAATGCAGGCACTCATAGCTATAAAATTCCCTCTTTAGACAGCCTTCATTGTGTCCCATAGGTCAGAGGTGTTGTCTTCATTTGAGTCTAGGAATTAAAGAGAATTCTTCTTTTGATATCTTCAGCGACCCATTCACTATTCTTTGGTGCATTGCTCGTCTCTGCATATTCTGTAGTTCCTTTTGCTGTAGATTTGTAGATTTATTTCATCAATAGAATCCAAGAAAGTATTTCAATTTTCCTGTGTCTGCTAGCCTTATCTACTATTATTTGGTCTATTTTTAGAGAAAGTCCCATGGGCGGCTAAGGGAAATATATATTCTTTACTGTTTGGATGAGACGTTCTGTACGTGTCTGTTAGATACTTCTATGATCACATGGGTCAGTCAGCATAGAAGTCTGTTTACTTTCTGTCCCGATGCCCTGTCCATTGGTGAAAGTGGGGTTTTGCAGCACCTACTATTATTGTGTTGGGATTAATCTGTGTCTTTACATCTGGAAGCAGTTCTTTTATAAAATTGGGTGTACTTGTGTTTTAAATCATAATGTCCTCTTAACAGAGCGTTTCCTTAAGTAAGTCCTCATCTTTTCTGACTGGCTTTCGATTGATGTCAGTGGGTCAGACATTAGAACAGTGACCTCTGCTTATGTCCTAGTTCCTTTGCTTATAACACCCTTCTTATCTTTCATTCTGAAGCCAAGGTGTTTCCTTCATGCCAATCAATTGATGGGTCCTGTTTTTAAATCCAATCTGCTTGCCTGTGACTTTTGATTGAGAAATTGAGACCAATAATATTTAGAGTTATAACTGAAAGGTGTGTATTATTTCCTGTCTTTTCTTTATTTTGTAATGTTTATATTTTCCTACTCCTCTTTCTCTTTCTTTCTCTCTCTCTCTCTCTTTCTTTCTTTCTTTCTTTCTTTCTTTCTTTCTTTCTTTCTTTCTTTCTTTCTTTCTTTCTTTTAGATTTATTTATTTAACGTATGAGTACTCTATCTGCATGTACACCTGAACACCAGAAGGGGGCACTAGATCACATTGTAGATGGTTATGAGCCATGATGTGTGTACTGGCTAGTTTTGTGTATCAACTTGACACAAGCTGAAGTTATCACAGAGAAAGGAGTTTCAGTTGAGAAAATGCCTCCATGAGATCCATCGGTAAGGCATTTTCTCAATTAGTGATCAAGGGGGGAGGGCCCCTTGTGAGTGGTACCATCTGTGGGCTGGTAGTCTATAAGAAAGGTCTATAGGTCTATAGGTCTTGGGGTCTATAAGAAAGCAGGCTGAGCAAGCCAGGAGAAGCAAGCCAGTAAGCAGTATTCCTCCATGGCCTCTGCATCAGTTTCTGCTCCTTGACCTGCTTGAGTTCCAGTCCTGACTTCCTTTGGTGATAAACAGCAATGTGGAAGTGTAAGCCGAATAAACCCTTTCCTCCCCAACTTGCTTCTTGGTCATGATGTTTGTGCAGGAATAGAAACCCTGACTAAGACAATGTGGTTGCTAGGAATTGAACTCAGGACCTCTGGAAAGTAGCCAGTGCTCTTAACCGTTAAGCCATCTCTCCAGCCCCCCCAACCCCCACTTTTTAAATTATTGTTCTATCATGGTCTATTCTTTCCCAGAACCTAAGAATCTGGCTCCAACCACGTTTCATCTTTTACTGAATACGACAATGATTCCTATTCAGAGGTTTGTTTGTTTGTTTGTTTTGTTTTTGTTTTTGTTTTTTACAGTGGAGAGTTATTCTGCCAGCCAGGTTTCAACCAATAGTCCTGACACTGGCTCTGGGTTTCCTGGGTGGTGGTTGGTGAGCTGCTGAGTTGCTGTCTCTACAAAGGTTTTATACACATACACACACACACACACACACACACACACACACACACACACACACACACTCTCTCTCTCTCTCTCTCTCTCTCTGCAGGCACACACACACACACACACACAGGTTTTTTGAGACAGCATTTCTCTGTGTAGCTCTAGCTGTCCTGGAACTCAATCTGTAGACCAGGCTGGCTTCGAACTCACAGAGATCTGACTGCTTTGCCTCCCAAGGGCTAGGATTAAAGGTGTGCAACACTATCGTCCAGCAAAATATATAATAATTTAACGAATTCTTCGAGAATGGCATGCAGTGTATTTGGATCGCACTCACCTGTAACCTCTCCCAGATCCACCTCAATAACTCCTATTTTCTTGTAACCTTGTGCCCCTCCCCCACCTAAATAACCCATTGAATCACATTTGTGCTGTTTGTATACTCATGTAGGGCCATCTACTGAAGTGTGCTCATCTATCAGGCCACACCCTTAGATAACTCGGACTTTCTCTTCCCCCAGAATCCACCACTGTCAATAGCACCTCATTTAGGGCTCTCCACTCCGTGTTAGAATACTGACTAGGTTGATCTTATGCAGGTTTCATGTAGGTAATCACTGTTACTGTGAGGTCATGAGGGCAGTGGCCCTGCCCTGCCCACAAGGCAGGTCCTTCCCGACTTCTGGTTGTAAAATCTTTCTGCTGCCTCTTCTGCAATGGTTTCTGAACCTTGGGGATGGTGGTAACATAAATGTCTCATTTGTGGCTAAGCACCCCACAGACACTTTTCTGAGGTCTGAGGGCTGCAATACTCTATGGGCATAGAGGTTCGAATTTGAGGGTAGTTTAGCAAAAGCAGGTATGTTTATTCCTGGGGCTTCAGCAGACTCATTTTTAAAGGTTATTCTTTGGTTGCCTTGTTCTTTGTAAGATGGTGCCAAGAAGAGAAGGTTTCCCTGGTGTTTTCTCTTCCTTTGCCACAACACACATAACTTTTATCTTGTTTCCTTATTGTTTTCTTGTTGGGGCTGGTCTGGTGCTGCCATGTATTCAAATGCTAAAGACTGGCTCCCAGGATCTGGTTGACCCCCCCCTTCCCCAAGGAGATCCTCATATACACCAAGTGATGGTATGTAAACCCTGCTCCTCAATTTAAAGTTAATTGGTTAATAAAAGGCTAGAGCCTGTGATTGGACAGTGGGGAGACAAAGGTAGGGCTTGAGGATAGAGTAAGGGGTCCCAGAAGAGAGGAAGAAGAAAAGAGACAAGAAGAGAAGGTCACCATGAGGCCAGATGGATCAGGAGTACATGGCCAGGAGAAGTGGATCCTGAGGATAACCTGGGTAAGAATTAAACAGGAGTACCAGGGACACATGGCTGGATGTAAGCTAGAACAGCTGCAAACCTGCCCAGTGTAGGCTTACAGCTTGTAAATAAAATACCCAGATTGCGTGTCTCTTATACAGGCTAGCTAGAATAAATAATTCTATTTAAATTTTCTTCTGAAAATGTCTGTTATGAGAATGTAGTGCTGATTTCCTGAGGCTCTCTGTCTTAAGTGTGGCTTAATTACTGCCTCTCATTAAGAGTAGAGAGCCACCTCCGAAGGTCAATTTCTCTTTGACGGTCTCTGGTTTTATTCCCGTGGTCTTCTTTGTAAGGTTCCCATTCTACATTGCTGTCAAACTACAGATTTCCAGCCATCACTTTCCTTGTCTAATAGCTGCTGTCAAAATGTCTGTGGTTGGTCGCTTCCCCCCTCGTTCTCTCTGGTAAACGTCCACTGACAGGTATAGGGTTTAGTTTATTGCTCCAAGAAGCTGCCAGCTTCCTCTGAATTGCTTCCTGATAAAGTCTCTGCTGTGTTCAACAGTGCCCTTAGGCGTGAATGTCCCCACAGTCCACCCCAGGTAGAATCATCCTTTGAAGAGAGCTTCTACACCTTCTGTTCTCACATCTTCTCTCACCCCTTTGGAGGAGGACACCATCCATCCTATTGATTCT
This sequence comes from Uromys caudimaculatus, assembly GCA_028551405.1. Taxonomy (NCBI): domain Eukaryota; kingdom Metazoa; phylum Chordata; class Mammalia; order Rodentia; family Muridae; genus Uromys; species Uromys caudimaculatus. The sequence goes on from JAPYYD010002737.1 coordinate 14,013, forward strand.
GATTCAGAACTTGAGGGATGGACATGCCCCCTCCAGCCCTCCATGTTGCTTCGACATCATATCCCAATTAGCAGGACCCACAGTCTGCAGACAGCATTCCAGCTTCTTGCTCCTGCTCAGCAGAGGTCATTCTTGGTTACCTGAATGATCAGTGGTTTTCAGTGTCAGTTAGGAAAGTGTTGAAACTCACTAGGACTCCCGGAAGTAGCTTTCATTTCCTATTTTGACACTGTATTCTCAAAACCAAATCATCAAATCTGAGGTCTCACACTAAGTTGGACTTTTGGGAACAGGCAAGGCAAAGTTTGAGATGTCCAACACAGCTCCCTACAGCTTTGCTAGAACAGGGTACTGAACAGGAGAGCCGCCTGTGTTTCCCTTAGCTCTCCTCTCCTTGCATGGCTTCTGTCATGCTGCCAATGATGGGAAATGCTCATCACAGGCTTATGTGCTTAAATACTTAGCTCTCAGCTTTTGGGAGGCCCTGGAAGCTTGGGGACATTGAAACTGGCTGTAGAGGTTAGATGTAGGCCACTAGAGGTAGGCCTTTGAGTGTTATAGCCCAATCTCACTTCCGGCCTTACTTTTTGCCTCCCAATTCACCCTGTGCCCATCACTACGAACACAATCATCTCCGTGGCCATTGCTTTCCTGATCCTGGTGCACTGTATTCCTCAAAGCCAAATGCTTAAATAACCTGGCCTTCTTTAATTTGCTTCTGTGAGGGATTTTAGTCACAGTGGTATAAAAGCAACTCATAAAGCCGCCCTGTCCTAAGTAAGCTGAGACGAAGGTGTTTGGGTACCCACTGCCCTTATCACGTTGTGTCTTCAGTGCAGCTTCTGACATATATGAGGGTGTGGGAGCATAGCCTAGACCTTCCAGATGTTCTTACCTGGGATAGAGGTTGTGTACCCCAAACTGGGAATGAAATACAAGTGGCCTGGCC
>JAPYYD010002738.1:0-14956 GCA_028551405.1 Uromys caudimaculatus
GTGTAGATATTTTGTTGGCTATTAAAGAATTTGGCTTGCCTTTTGTCACTGGCTTATGTGCGTGTGTGTGCATGCGTGCGTGTTTAAGTCCTTGGAATTTCCTGAGAGGATGGAGTGTCATTGTTATTAGTCTGCCTTGTGGTTACAGCAGAATTTATGTCGAGAGATGACCCAGGATGGTAGCTAGCCACTACCAGCTTGCTGATTGATTACAGGATTGAGGCCTTGAGCTCCAAGGACCTCTGGAGGGGAGAAGAGGGATCTGGGGGTTGAGGTCAGCCCAGGAGCTCTGTGAATGCTTCCTACAAAGGATGGTTCAGTTCCAGCTCCAGTGAGACCTAGTGCAGCTTCCCTGCAGATGAACACATAGCTGTGCTTCAGGCTGATGCACTCTTGTCCTGTGATGGCAGGACAGGGAGGCTCTGTGCTCAAGAACCTTCGAGACCTTGCCCTGTATGTGTCTTTATTTGACTGCTTCTGATTCTTGTTCTTTTGAATTAAATTCAAATCATAAATTCGGTATTGTTCTACCTTCTGTGAATTCTAGCAAATGACCAAATGGTAGGCAGATCACAGTCTCTCCCAGGATTTGCAGGTATTTAGCAGTATGTGGAGCCTGAGGCCAGGCAAGACTTGGGGGTGGGTGGGGGGGGTGGGATTGTGTCTGTTAACTTGGGGTGCCACATCTAACTCTTAGCTGGTGTTGCTGCTAGGACGGAAGTGAGGAGACCTGCAAGGACAGCAGCCGATCAGTCACATCACTTTTTTTGTTTTTTGGGTTTTTTTTTTTTTTTTTTTTAAAGATTTTTATTATATGTAAGTACACTGTAGCTGTCTTCAGACACCCCAGAAGACGGTGTCAGATCTCATTAAGGATGGTTGTGAGCCACCATGTGGTTTCTGGGATTTGAACTCACGACCTTCAGAAGAGCAGTCGGAGCTTTTAATTGCTGAGCCATCTCTCCAGCCCCCATGTCAGTTCTTTTAACAAACCATTCCTCTTAGATTTGCTTCTTCACTTATCCTGGGAAGACCCACAATGTCAGAGACTCTTCAGAGATGCCACTTCATCGTCCCAGAACACTTATTCAGATAAAACTCAGAGTGGTAACTCAGTCAAGGGAAGCCATGTGTGTGAATTGGAAATGTGCCCATGTGAAAGTAGGTGCACCCTGAAGTCCAGAAGAGTGCTGGGGTCCCCTGGAGCTCTGAGTGATGATGAGCCCCCACTACACAGGTACTGGCAAGAGGGGAAAGCCTAACTACTGAGCTAGCTCTCCAGTGCAAAGTCAGGGCTGTTTCTGTTTGAAACAATCTCCTTTGACCCAGGTTTGATTTGCTGTGTACCTGAGAAAGACCTAAAATTCCTCATCACCCTGCTTCTACCTCTCAAACACTTTTAAACAATTTTAAAGTTGTCTGTGGTCTATTAGAACGGAGGAGATTGTGTCAGGGCAGAAACAAGTGTGTGTTAAAATGAACGTTGACGTTAGCACTGCCATGTCAGAACACAGAGGGAAAGTGGATGAAGCTTGTAGCAGGGAATGAGGCAGCCAAGCTGATCAGATAAGAGGAAGGACAGGGTTGGGGAGTGGGGTGGGGACAGGACAGACAAACAAGGCCGGTCTTGGCCAGCTCCAGCTGCCTGGGGAAACCCCATGACTGCTAGCCCGAAGCGCTTTGCCCTTTCCTATCTCCTGAGATGGACTTGCACAAACAACTGAGTTAGAACACCTAAGAAAGCCTTCACCCATTCCAGGAAGATCATCACCCCAGAGGGGAGAGGGGAGGAAACCAAGCAATGCTGCAGCCACTTCTTGGGACCTTTGTCCACAGATGGTCAGGCCTTTGGTGGTTCAGTATCCTTGCAGCCATAGATAGGTGCATTTGCTACACTAGGAACTATGTCCACAAAAGACTGGACATTGTTACATCATTTACACTGTGGTTTTGATACCCCGGCCCTTCTGTAGAGATCATGGGAGGAAGTGCCCTCAGAAGGGAGATTCAGGGGGAACCTCAAAAAGTTCACCATAATTTTGGACAGAGAAGAGCGTCACCACGAGTATGCCATCCACCACATGAATATAACAACTTTTTTTTTTTGGCCTCAAAACAGAATTCTTTTATCCAAAACAGCACAGCATCGACATCCTCCACAGTACATAAACCTATATATAAAATATAGAATATCTTCAATATTTTTCCTTTCTATGGCAGTACAATAGTATATGCAACAGCACCAGAAGTACTGTTGGTGGGACACAAGGACACTCATCGAAGCAGTGTCCTAGTTAGCCAGGTGCCAGCAGTCAGTGACCAGTAAGAGAAACGGTCTGAAGAGTTCCTCATAACAACTTTAAAGGGCTGGCAAAATAGCTCTTTAAATCCTAAATCCTAAATGGTCTGAGTCCAATCCCTGGGAGCCATAAGCTAGGAAGAGAGGTGAACTACCTCCTTCGAATTCATCCTCTGACCTCCGCATGTGCACCCACGCACAAATGAATAAATAAATATCAGAAACTTCTCTACAATTCTCAACCCAGAGCCCACTAAGCTGCTTCTCATGTTCAGGCAGCCCATTCGTCTGCCCTTGGAGTGTTTGCTTTTACTTTGCTTTGCTTGTGATACTTTAGTTCACAGACTGAAAGAGCTTGCTGCTCTGGCAGAAGACTGGGGTTTCACTTCTGGCATCTACATGGGCTCACAAACACCAGTAACTCCACTTCTGGGGGATCCAACTATGGCCTGGACCCCATGGGAATGTGCAAATAGGTAAACAGGTGTAAACATGTGGTGCACATACATACATTCAAGCACCCACACATACACATAACAAGTAAATCAGTCTTTAAAAGAAGAAAAAAGCCGGGCAGTGGTGGCGCACGCCTTTAATCCCAGCACTTGGGAGGCAGAGGCAGGCGGATTTCTGAGTTCGAGGTCAGCCTGGTCTATAGAGTGAGTTCCAGGACAGCCAGGGCTACACAGAGAAACCCTGTCTCGAAAAACCAAAAGAAGAAGGAGGAGGAGGAGGAGGAGGGGGGAGGGGAAGCAAGGCATTAGTAGAGAGAAAGATGCCTTCAAAAGAACAGTACACACCCAGGTCATGGGTGTGGGCTGCTCAAGAGAGACCTGTTTTTACCTGCTCTGGGAGTTATATTGTTCAAAGTGTTTCTAAGGAAGCTACTGTTTTTCAGTAGATCAGAGCATAGAGAAGTCCTGAAGTGCCCTGGCCAGAGATAAGGCAAAGCAGTAAAGTGATAACAATGGAAGATCCTTACCATGGGTGTCACAAGGGATCGTAAGCAAAGCTTATAATCTCGTTTATGGAAGTCTAAGGACATTACAGGGCGACTTTCCAGATCAAAGTGGGCTCGGCGGGCCAGTGAGATGGATTAGTGGGAAAAGGAGCGTGCTGCTGAGCCTGTGGAGCCTGTGACCCACGTGGCAGGAGAGAGCTGATTCTGCTGGTTGTCTTCTGACTTCCACATGTGACTCGTGTCCCACACTCATGGACTATACTCACAACCTTGGTTGCCTGGCAAGATCTGTCAAAAAGGAGAGGGGAGGAGGGGGAGGGGGAGGGGAAGAGAGCACTCATGTACACAGACAGGCAGACAAGAAAAGCAAGAGTGTGTGTAGCTCCTTTAGCAGACCGTCTGCCCAGGTTGTAAAAGGACCTGGTGGTGCCGGCCTTTAGTCTCAGCACTCTGGAGTTAGAGGCAGGCAGATCTCTCTGAGTTTGAGGCCAGCTTGGTCTACATAGTAAGTTCCAGGACAGCTAAGATCGTTACCCAGAGAAATTGAATCTAACCCTCAGAACTAAACCTGGCATGATGTTGTTTATATTCCAGTGTTTGGATGGTGAAGGTAATACAATATTATCCTTGGCTGTGCAGTGAGCTAGAGGGGTTAATGCAGAGCTTCTACTATAGGAGTCATTGGTAATATCTGTGTAGCCAATGATAGGCATATTTAATTTTACAATAGAAACATGGTTTGTTTTCTCTTGTTTAAAAAATAAGCTTTTGGGGCTGGAGAGATGGCTCAGCAGTTAAGAGCACTGACCGCTCTTACGAAAGTCCTGAGTTCAAATCCCAGCAACCACATGGTGGCTCACAACCATCCGTAATGAGATCTGATGCCTTCTTCTGGGGTGTCCGAAGACAGCTACAGTGAGTGGGGCCAGAGTGAGCAAGGCCGGAGAGAGAAGAAAAAGTGTCTGAAGACAGCTACAGTGTATTTACATATAATAAATAAATAAATCTTAAAAATAAAAGGCTTTTGATGCACCATGTTATAGCCTCAAATTCACTATCTTCCTGCCTCAACTTCCCACATGCTGAGACTGTAGATGCATGCCATCTGTAGTGGTTCGAATAAGAATGACTACCATAGGCTCATAGATTTGAAGGTTTAGTCACCTGTGTGAAAGGATCAGAAGGATCAACAGGTGTGACCTTGTTGGAGGAAGAGTGTCCCTGCAGGGATGGGCTTTAAGTTTGCAAAAGCCCACACCAGGTTCAGTCTCTCTCTCTCTCTCTCTCTCTCTCTCTCTCTCTCTCTCTCTCTCTCTCTCTCTCTTCCCGGATCAGGCTCCAGGATCATGCTCCCTGCCATTTTAAGAATCCTCTAAAACTGTAAGCAAGCCCTCAGTCAAATGCTTCATTTTCTTAAGAGTTGCCTTGGTCATGGTATCTCTTCACTGCAATAGCACACTGACCAAGACACCATTCTACTAGGCTAGCAGAACTACACTGGCAAAGTTTCAAGACAACTCCAGGACATCACCTTCCAGAGCGCCAGAGTCAGGGTGTGTGCACTTGTGTGTCTTCTTTCTGGCCTTTCTCTTACCTCTTCTGAAGCAACTTGTATTCAACTAAACTGCGAGAGGGTCCACATGAATGACCTCATCTAATGTCTAAAAATATTATTTTATAATTTTATGTGTATGAGTGTTTGTCAAAATGTATGTATATACACCATATGTTTGCCTGGTGTCCACAGAGGCCAAAAGAGGGCACTGGGTTCCCTAGAATTGGAGTTATGGGCTGTTGTGAGCCATCATATGTGAACTGGGAACACATATGGTGTTCTCTGCAAAGAGCAGCCGATGTTGTTAACCACTGAGCCATTCTTTCAGCCAGAGACTCATCTAATGTTAACCACGTCTAGATATAATATTTAAGTTCTTACTCTCTTCATAACACAGAATGGAGACTACGAAACCTGTAATCAAACCACAGTGGCGGAAAGGCAATGGGTAGTTTTGCAAAAATTAAAACTGCAGAGCTGGTGAGATGGATCAGTGGTCAAAGACACTTACTTCCAAGCCTGCTGACTTGAGTTCAATCCTGAACACCGACACACCCACACGGCACAAACAGAGAACTGACTCCTGCAAGTTTTGTTCTGACTTCCACATCCCCCCCCCCATATACACAGATCAATAATGACATAGTTTAAAAGGCACAGAAACTAAATCCATAAAAATACAAAAGTGGCCGGGCACTGGTGGTGCACGCCTTTAATCCCAGCACTTGGGAGGCAGAGGCAGGTGGATTTCTGAGTTCGAGGCCAGCCTGGTCTACAGAGTGAGTTCCAGGACAGCCAGGGCTACACAGAGAAACCCTGTCTCGAAAAACCAAAAAAAAAAAAAAGAAAGAAAGAAAGAAAAAAAAAGAAAAAAGGCCGATTTGTAATGCTGCCTCAGTGGCTAAGAACATTTGCTTAATCAAGAGCATGAGAGGTCTGTTCTCAGCATCCACATTGGGCTTTCTAGGGCACCTGCACTGACACTCAGACAGCTGTGTATACACAGATGTACAGGTGCATGCACATAATAAAATAAATCCTGTCTAAAATATTTTTAAATATAAGATTGAGAGCAGATTCAGCTGTGTTTTCCCTTGGGATGTAAACACCCCCCACACACACACACATACATGCATACACGAAAAGGCTCGAGCACACATCTAAATTTACTACAGAAGCAGGAAGTATCAAGGGTGCCGTCCCTCCCAGAGTATAAATGTAAACAGAAAGGTTGGCCTGCTCGTGTGCATGGTGGTGGTTGCTGTGGAACTGAACTTTGTCCTGTGAGCTCAATGGCACCTGCTGGGTAGGCCAGTTTCTACTTCCCTATTTCTTCCCCGTTTCTAGTGACTCATAATGAGTCTGTTTAATAGACCTCCAACACAGACTTCTTTTTTTTTTTTTTTAATTTATTCATTTTTTATTTATAGGAGTACACTGTTGCTGACATAAGAGAAGAGGGCGTCAGATCCCATTACAGATGGTTGTGAGCCACCATGTGGTTGCTGGGAATTGAACTCAGACCTCTGGAAGAGCAGTCAGTGCTCTTAACCTCTGAGCCATCTCTCCAGCCCCCAACATAGACTTCTTTAAAGCACACTCTAGCAGTGCCCGGGAGTGACCTCTTCTTCTCTGTCACTTGTCTGGAAGGCAGCCAGCAAAGCAGCAGGAAGTGCAGATGCCGCAGTATCAGAGAGGAAAAGAGAATTTTGCCTCTGGACACTAAAAGTAGGTCAGAAGTCACGGCTAGGGTTCCATTTCACTGCTGTCTTCTTCTTCTTCTTCTCCTCCTCCTCCTCCTCCTCCTCCTCCTCCTCCTCCTCCTCCTCCTCCTCCTCCTCCTCCTCCTCCTCATCCTCTTCTTCTTTTGTTGGTTTTTTGAGACAGGGTTTCTCTGTGTAGCCTTGGCTGTCCTGGAACTCACTCTGTAGACCAGGCTGGCCTCGAACTCAGAGATCCACCTGCCTCTGCCTCCCAAGTGCTGGGATTAAAGGCGTGCGCCACCACTGCCCGGCAACTGCTGTCTTCTTGTTCTATTGGTATTCGAACCTAAAGGCTTGGACATGTTAGGCAAGCATCCTCTATTTCTGAATCATATACCAGGGATGTTTTATTTTTGAGACAAGAGTCTCACTGATTTGTCCAGGCTGGCCTTGAACTCACTCTGTGGTCCAGGCAGGCCCTGATCTCACTCTCTAATCCAGGCATCTTGTAAACCTCCTGCCTCAGTTTCCAGAGTTCGCAGATAGTACAGGCCTCTATCACCAGGCCTGATTCTTCCATTTATATTTTTGATATTTTCTCCCTTCCCACCAGGTAGCTCCTCCCTGCTGCTAATGATAGCTGTGGTGTTTTGAATAGGAGTGAGGCCCATAGGTTCATATATTTGAATCCTTAGTCACCAGAGAGTGGGTGGCACTATTTGAAAGGATTAGGCAGATTAGGAGTTCTGTCCACCTTGAAAGAAGTGTGTCACTGAGGGTGGGCCCACCTCACATACCATTAGCTCTCTTTCTCTCTGTGTCTCTGTCTCTCCCTCTCCCTCTCCCCCCGCTTCGATTTCACATCAGGATGTAGCTCTTACCTACTGTTCTAGATGCATGCTGTCATGCTTCCTACCATGATGATAACGGACTGAGCCTGTGAACTGTAAGCCAGCCCCAGTGAAATGCTTTCATTGATAAGAGTTGCTTCGGTCACCCAAGAGAACAGAGACTAAGTGACTAAGCAACCCCGCCCAGAGGAAATCCATCTTTTACAGCTCACTGTCAGCTGCTGCATTTGGGGCAGCTGCTTGTTGGTGTCACACTTGTCCCTGCTGTGAACTCTGCCTTAGTGTCTTCTCACACAGTGCCACTGCTGCTGCTGCATAGATCAACAGAAGGATGACTTTCTCATCCAGTTGCGTTTGTCTAGAGGACTGCCATGTGTCAGGCATTGTAACCATGCTAGGGATGGTTACTGAAAAACCACCCCCAAATCCATGCCTGGGGGTGGGTGGGAAGGGGGTTCTATATCCTACACAGGGATGTGGGGTGGGGGCTGTAGAGGGATGTAGAAAACTGGCAAGGCCATGGCATAATAAACAGACATTGTGTGCTGCTCTAACTGAAGTACCAGAGTGAGATCTTTAGTCCCCAGAAGGCAAGACTGGGGGGAAGCATGAAGGTTTGTGTGTCTGTGTGTGTCGGTGTGTGTGTCTGTGTCTGTGTGTGTGTCTGTGTCTGTGTGTGTCTGTGTGTGTGTCTGTGTGTATGTGTGTCTGTGTGTGTGTATGTTTGTGTGTGTCTATGTCTGTGTCTGTGTGTGTGTATGTCTGTGTGTGTCTGTGTCTGTGTGTCTGTGTGTGTGTGTGTCTGTGTGTCTGTGTGTCTGTGTGTGTGTATGTCTGTGTATCTGTGTGTCTGTGTGTCTGTGTGTGTGTATGTCTGTGTGTGTCTGTCTGTGTGTCTGTGTGTGTGTATGTCTGTGTGTTTGTGTGTGTTTGTGTGTGCGCGTCTGTGTGTATATGTGTATGTCTGTGTGTGTCTGTGTGTGTGTGTCTGTGTGTGTGTCTATGTGTGTGTGTTTACCTGAGCGGTGGGTTGGAGAGATGGTTCATCTGTTAAGAGTGTTTCCTGTTTGCCAAGGACTGGACATTTAGTTCCTAGCACCCACGCTCTGCGGTTCCTATCTGTCTGTGACTCCAGCTCCAGGGATCCATCTGGCGCCTCTTCTGACCTTTGGCACGATGATTGTACTCACTCCTCCATCCCCCAATCCTGTGCAAACATATAATTATCATCTTTAAAACTTGAGCGAGCAGAGGCTGATTTATTCCTGAAATCACAGCACTCTCCAGGTTGAGACAGGGGGATCTTGAGTGAAAGCCAGCCTGAGTTGCATGGTGAGAACCTGTTAACAACACCCTGAGGCTTAGGATGACTCTACCTAGAGCCCTAGGGAAAGGGGGAAATTAAGACACTCAGGGGAGTTGCCAGCCCACAGTCCAGGCTCATCCACCCTCTAGTAACACTGCTGGGGAGAGCAGTGCCTCAGTTTCTTGTGGAGGAAATCTTCCTTCTCCAGGTGTCTACTCTGCTTTACCAATAGGGATCATTCTGCTGAAGATTCAATGTCCTTCATGCCACCAAGGCCTTTCCCAACACTCGGAGCCCCTGGGGACAAATTCTCCACTGTTTAGGGTTTTAGTGAGTTCTGAACTACCCCAGGGTTTAAAGAAGAATTTCCCTCTCCATCCACAGCATCCCAGATGCCACAGGTCTCCAGAATTCATGTTTCTAGCTGGTGTCTGAGAACTGAACTCAGAATTCTATGTCAGAGGACATCAGATTTTGTAGTGTCACACATGGCTCCCCTGAGGTCTCTGTGAGGTGAGGGAGGAGTATAGTTGTGGCCCTTGTGACCGACTCCTTGTTGGTTGACGTTTGTGGCTCCTTGGTTTTGCATTCAGAGCAACTTGACTTCACTTTCGTTTATCGGTTGTCATCTTCCCTTCTGGTGACCTGACCTGCCACCGCCATTGCTAGTTTCCCGGGAATCTTCTCAACTGCTGTTGTGCCCACTGTGCTTCCTGAATAATAACAATAGCTGATAATGCATTTCCTCCTTCTGCTTTCCCACGTTCCCGGTTATCACCCAGCACTCCACAGGAACCTGACGCCAGGGTGCAGCTTGTGGTAATGAACTCAACTAAAAATTATTGTATTTTATGTGTATCCATGTTTTAGCTGCATGTACATCTGTGTGCCATGTGCATGTCTGATGCCTGGCAGAAGAGGGTTTTGGATCCCCTGAAACCGGAGTCAAGGACGGTTGTGAGCCGTGATGTAGACGCTGGGGAATCAAACCCAGGTCCTCCTCTAGAGCAGTCAGTGCTTTCGACTGCCAAGCCAGCTTTTCAGCTTTCCCCTCCTTAAAAAACATTTAAAAAGAGGTTTTAACCTTTCTTTTGTGTGGTGTGTGTGTATGGGTGGCACTGAGTGTGTGTGTATAGGTCAGGTGACAACTTATCATATATATATTTTTAAAGATTTATTTATTTATTTATTTTTGTTTTTTCGAGACAGGGTTTCTCTGTGTAGCCCTGGCTGTCCTGGAACTCACTCTGTAGACCAGGCTGGCCTCGAACTCAGAAATTCACCTGCCTCTGCCTCCCAAGTGGTGGGATTAAAGGCCAGCGCTACCACTGCCTGGCAAGATTTATTTGTTATTTATATGAGTACACTGTAGCTGTCTTATGACACTCCAGAAGAGGGTATCCGATCTCATTACAGATGGTTGAGAGCCACCATGTGGTTGCTGGGAATTGAACTCAGGACCTCTGGAAGAGCAGTCAGTATTCTTAACCACTGAGCCATCTCTCCAACCTTTATTATATATATTTTTAATTATATTAATTTGCACTGGAGGGGGTGATGCCAGGACACGTGTGGTCAGAGGACAACTTATGGGAACGTATATAAGTTTCCCTCCTTTCACCTGATTGGTCCTGGGGATCAAATTCAGGTCATTGGGATTAGTATCAGGTACCTGCAAGAGAATTTTGCCAGCCTGGTTTTTTTGTTTGTTTGTTTGTTTTGTTTTTTTGTTTTTTCAAGACAGGGTTTCTCTGTGTAGCCCTGACTGTCCTGGAACTCACTCTGTAGACCAGGCTGGCCTCAAACTCAGAAATCTGCCTGTCTCTGCCTCCCAAGTGCTGGGATTAAAGGCGTGCGCCACCACTGCCCTGCACCAGCCTGGTTTTGTTGTTGTTGTTGTTGTTGTTGTTGTTTTGTTTTGTTTTGCTTTTTGAGATAGTGTCTTACCCTGTAGCCCTAGTGGACTCTGAACTTAACTCAAGACAAACCTCCCGCCATAGCCTCCTGATTTCTGGGATTATAGACTTGAGCCACCATGCCTTGCTTGAAAACCCAACTTTCAAATACGAGGAAATATTTTATTTACCTCAAGAACTCTCAGTTTCGAGGTGGGGCCTCTCAGGGTTGATTCAGCCAGTATCAACTCTGTAACAAAGAAAGCACACTTGGAGAAGAAAACACTTGAAGAAGAAAACAGGTGTATTCTGCTTCTGAGTCTGTCTGGGACAGACAGCTCATTTCCATTCCACTTGGCATCTGTTGGGGTAAGGGAGCTGTCCTTAGATCTGCTCTCTGGCACCAGACGTTAACACGAACTGGGACCCACCCATGCATCTGTTTGTGTTTACCACAGAAGGAAGATTTTGGCTCTGTGAGGCTGAAGAAAGGGCTGGGACCCAAGGGTAGCTGTCCCAGCAGAACCAGGCAGAGACTGGACCACCTTTTATGAAAGAACCTCAGGAGACCCTGTGTCACCCTGGCCTTGCAGAGAGGTCAGAGGAGGGCCTTTGGACTTAGCCATTATCATCTACCTGAACCCCAGCCTTTGGGTTGAACTGGGGGAAGAAGTCTCATCTTGATAAGCAGGTCCCCCTCAAAAATTTTAACTACCAAATTTTCAGGTAATTAATTACATAACCATTGTCTCTGTTGCTTTGGTGCCACTGTGACAAAATACCCAACGTTAACAATTTAAGGAAGGGTGTATTCTGGCTCACAGTTTCACAGAGTCTCAGTTCAGCAAGGCCAGAAAGGCATGGTGGAATTCTTCATGGCGGGAGTCTGGCAGAGACCCCTCACATCTTGGCAGAGCAGAAAGCAGAGTGGGCCGGATTAGAACTGTCAAAGGCTTACCTCTAGTGACTTTAACAAGCTAGTAACTTTGCCCTAATGGTTCACAGCTTCCCAAAATAGTGATGCCAGCCAGAGAACAAGCATTCAAAACAGGAACCCCTGGGGTACATCATCTCAGATCCAAAACCACAACAGGTATCAAAGAAGCAAGACCTGACCTCGGGACTAGAGAGGGCTCTCAAACACCCCATCACCACCATCGACTCCTCAGAGGACACACAGGCCTACGCTTTCAGTTCTGACCAGCCCCAGGCACTTCCATAAATGACCCCATTATCTGTATAGTGTTCTGTGTCTAAAACCAAGCTTATTGAGTCTGAAAGCTCAGCTCCCACGGGTGGGGAAGGCTACACCACTGCACCTTGGTGAGCTTGCATGTGCTGAGGTGCACTTGAAAGGCAGCTTCTCTTGGCAGAACACCCTGTGATCTTCCTGGAGGTAGGAGACCTTCAAGGAATTGCCAGGAGTCCTGCTAGCTGTCTTATCTGTCTGGAGAAGCTATCACACAGTTTCTCCTTTCTCAGGGCTTCCAGGAAGGTGGGAGGAAGAGGAGGAGCTTCCTGCCCAACCCCCTCACAGCAGAGCTTTAGAATAAGGAAGCCTAGAAGCAGCTTCTTAAGCCCTCTGCTCACCCAACCATGTTCATTGCTATCCTCTTGAAACTCAGTGCGGCACCTTCTAGTGTATGAGACAAAAATCAAGGGGACCTGAAACCGTTGGCTTATTCCTTTTGTTTGGGCAGGGTCTCTCACAAAGCCCATTCTGGCCTCAAACTCTGTAAGTAGCTGAGGATGACCTTGAACTTCTGATTCTCCTGCCTCCAGCTTTCGCTGCTGGATTATAGCCATGTGTTACCACATCTGGTATACTCATCAACTCGGCTACACTCCCAGTCTTGTATTTTTCTTTTTGCTGTCTATATTAGTAATAGCATATTTTTTTATCATTACATTTTTTTCTTTTCTTTTTTTTCTTTTTCTTTTCTTTTTTCTTCTTCTTTTTTGTCTTTTTTTTTTTTTGAGACAGGGTTTCTCTGTGTAGCCCTGGCTGTCCTGGAACTCACTCTGTAGACCAGGCTGACCTTGAACTCAGATCTGCCTACCTCTGCCTCCTGAGTCCTGGGATCAAAGGTGTGTACCATCACTCATACCCTGGCTTGGTTCTCACCTTTGTAATAGAATCTTTTAGTCTGTTACTTTCTGTGACCCTTTGGGATCAAATTCAGGTCAATAGGCTCCACCTTTACTTGCTGAGGGGTCACCAGCCCGTAAGTGGCTCCTTGAAAGCATACTGATTCAATCAGCCAGGACCTGGCGTTGGCTCTGCTTGTGTGAGCTGGCATCCTGTGCTTCTGTTTCCGTTACCCACATAAGAGTGTGCACCATAGTTATTGAATAGATTCAGTCTTCGAAAGCTCAAGCCCCGCCTACTCCCTCTTGGAGACAAGGAGTCAAGTCACCAAAGCTGTCCTCAAAGTTGCCGTACAGGTGGGGATGCAAAGGAAGTCTGCCTCTACCTCCCCAGGGCAGAGATTACAAACACTGTGGCACACGTCCTCCCCAATGAATGAATGAGTGAATGAATGAACGAACGTTGAAACTTTCTCTTCTGTAGTTATTTGTTGCTTTCCCAGATTCATCTCCCGCTGAGCCTCTCCAATCCCCCTCCTCCATTATTCCTGCCATCTTGTCCAGCATAACACCTTTGGATTTAAATTTGTTAGATTGTCAACTCTTTCTAGGCTCAGGCTAAGTATCAGTTTCCTTTTCCTACTGACTCTTCTGAACTTGTAGACTCACAAGCTGCCTCTCTGTGGGTTTGTAGATGAGTCAGAACCGGAAATGCCTGGAGGCAGCAGAAGCTGACCAGTCAGAACAAGTTCGTCTGCACTGCCAGTTTATATTGACCATGTGCAGCACCCATAGCTAGAACTGCTGGGTTTTGTTGTTTGTCTGTTTTTGTTATTTGAGACAGAGTTTCTCTATGTAGCCCTGCTGCCTGGCCTGAAATTTGATTTATACACCAGGCTGACCTCAGATTCACAGAGATTCACTTGCCTCTGGATGAGGGGGGATTAAAAAGTATGTACTATCATGCCAGACTGTGAAAATATGTATGTATGCATGTATGTATGTATGTATGTATGTATGTACGTATGTGTGTGTGTCTGTGTGTGTGTGTCTGTGTGTGTGTGTGTGTATTTAGTGTGTGTGTGTGTACAAGCCACAGGACATGTGTGCAGATCAGAGAACAACTTATGGAGGCTGTACCCTACTTTCATCTTGTGAGCCCTGGGGATCAAACTCAGGCCGTCGAGCTTGGCAGCAAGTGTCTTCCACCTGCTGAGTCAGCTTGCCAGGCCAGTTCTGATGAGGTCCCTACAAAATTCTGCTTTTTGATCTAAGGAGATATCTCCATTGGTAGTTGCTTGCCATGTGAATCTGAAGATGTGAGTTGCTTTCCATCCCCCAAAATCACGTAAAAGTCAGGTGTGGTGGCATTCAGTTATAAACCGAGCGCTGGGGGGAGTAGAGGCAACAGATCTCTCAGGCTTGCCAGCTAGCCAGTCTAATCTATATGGTGAGCTCCTAGGTCGGTGAGAGACAAGACCCTATCTCAGTTCCTGAGGAATGATACCTGAGACTGAGTTTATTCTTTGGCCTCCACACATACATGCACACATGCACGCATGCCTGTATACAGGGTGTACCTGCACACACAGGAACATGCACACATACATACAAACACAAATATCTGTTTTGTGGCATAGCTGTGAGACAGTGGGGAGAGGAAAAGGGCGTCTGTTACTGTCTTTGTTAACTTAAAAAACATGAATGTGTGTACATGGGGTTGTACAGGAGCACGCAATGTCTTTGAGGCCACAAGAGGCATTGGATCCCCTGGAGCTGGAGTTACAGGCAATTTTGGGCTACCCAAACCTAGCACTGGGAACCAAACTCTGGTCCTCTGCAATTACCTGCTCCTAACTGCTGAACCATCTCTCTAGCCCTGTCTTAATTTGTTTCAGTTGTCAGTTTGACAACGTGGAGGCACCCGAGGAGGGCTTCTTCTTTGAGGGATTGTCCAGATAGGATGGGTCTGTGAGCATGTCTTCGGGTGAGAGTGGGGGGACTATCTTATTAATGGATGTAGGAGGGCTCAGCAATATCACCCCCAGACAGGTGGTCCTGAGCCACATAAGAAAGCTTATCTGAGTCTAAGCTGGCCTGTGAGCAAGCTAGCAAGCACCCGCTTCCGTCTCTGCTGTATGTCTGTCTGTGAAGTGGGTTCCTTGAGCGGAGGTAATGCTGTGTGGAATAGCAAGCAGACCTACCTCTAACCCAGCCTAAGCTTTTGCTCTGAATTCCATGAATGAAGTCCATCCTGTAAGCAGAAATAAACCTTGTTCTTGCTTTTGGTCACAGCAA
>JAPYYD010002739.1:0-14956 GCA_028551405.1 Uromys caudimaculatus
CATGTTGGGGCATCTTCTGGGTATATACCCAGGAGAGGTATAGCTGGGTCCTCAGGTAGTATTATGTCCATTTTTCTGAGGGTCCGCCACACTGATTTCCAGAGTGGTTGTACCAGCTTGCAATCCCACCAGCAATGGAGGAGTGTTCCTCTTTCTCCACATCCTCGCCAGCATCTGCTGTCACCTGAGTTTTTGATCTGTGCTGCTCTTAAATAGCCTCTCTTTCCTGTGCTGTTCTTGTGAGAGTTGGGCATATTGTATGTCTGACTCATTCAGTCAAATCTTTCTCTGATTTGTCACCTTGTCTGCCTCTCAATTAGATGTCACTTTCAAACATGGGCTGCTTCCTTTTAAAAACTAACCTTGCCTTCATTCCTAGGGACTGTGATGGTTTGTATATGCTTAGCCCAGGGAGTGGCAGTATTATGAGATGTGGCCCTGTTGGAGTAGGTGTGTCAATGTGGACGTGGGCTTTAATACTCCAGTCCTAGTTGCCTGGAAGCCAGTATTCTGCTAGCAGCCTTCAGATGAAGATGTAGAACTTTCAGCAACAAAGTCTTCCATATTTCTACTAGGCTAGCCCATTAAGCCCCACTTAAAGGATTGCAGTGCTTTCCAAATCCAAAGTCCCCAAATCTACATTCTGCCAAACAAAAGCATGGTCAGGCCTATCACAGCAGTACCAACTTTTGTCTTAGGGTTTTACTGCTGTGAGCAGACACCAAGACCAAGGCAACTCTTAAAAGGACAACATTTAATTAGGGCTGACTACAGGTTCAGAGGTTCAGTCCATTATCAAGACGGAAATATGTCCAGGCAGGCATGGTGCCATATCATATTGAAATCCAGAGCATGACTGCATTCTAGCAGGATCATGTAGACCTAGAAGATCTTCAGATGTGATCTCTTGCCAGAGCAGCTGTGTTGCTGAATTAAAATTCCTCTACATCTTTCCATTTCTGTTACAACAAACAATTATCAATCCCATAAACTTAACAGTCTTAATGCCTTATGAAGATCCATTGAGACGATGATCCTTCATAACTGCAGCCCTGATCATCTGTCCTTCAGCAACTGTTTATTTTGGCATCTAGTCTGCCAGTCTAATGAGCATCTGTTCTTTTTCAGCCAGTTTGTTGAGCTGTCCCTATGGCGGGGGTGGGGCGGGTGGGTAGGTGGGTGGTGATGTGTCAGCTTTCTGTATCATTTGCATTGTCATCTTCATGTGCCTCTTCCTTCCTTGAGTCTTGCCTTTCATGTAGAAGTTTCTCTTACTCAGATGGGATCTTTTGTCAATTTTGATGGAATCCATAGTCTTTCATCATCTGTGGAAATATAGACAAAACTCTTTCCCAATACAACACATTTCCTGAATTCCATTCTGACATTCAAACATCTTTAAAGTATACAGGTTGATCTAATTCAGTAGTTCTATAATCCAGTGTCTTTCAGCGGATGTTGTTCCTGCCTCATTGGTATTCAAAAATTTTAAAGTTAATAAAGCATTACTCAATCTATTTCTTGGAGTTCTTATTCCCCATTTCTGTTTATTAAGCATCTCCTTTAAGGTATGATTAGATCTTTCTATAGCTGCTTGACCTATTTGATTGTATGGTATACCTGTAATATGTTTTATGTTATAATATGTAAAAATCATTTCATTTTAATTTTAATGGAAGTATGTGTGGGGACTTTATCAGTCTTAATTTGTAAGGGTATCCTCACGATAGCCATCATTTCCAACAACTGTACAATTACAGAATCAGCCTTTTCAGAACTCAAAGCAGAAGCCCATTGAAATCCTGAATGTGTATCAATGGTATAATATACAAATTTGAGTTTCCCAAATTCTACAAAGTAAAACCGATACATTTGCAAAATTTCATTTCTTTGGGTATGCTTAGTGCTACTTCCAGAAGGTAATAGAACATGATTATGCAAAGAACAGTAGGACTTATTTCTTTGACTTGTTGCAAAGTAATTGAAACATTTCTCTTTAAACTTTTGTTGTTAACATGATGTTTTTCTATAAAATTCTGAGGTTTCTAGCACACTTTTTTTTTTTTATTGACCAATTGTTAGGTCAATCTCTTTATTTCTTTGTGCCAGTGGACCAGGCAATCTGTATAAGGTTGAATATGGGTGATATATAGTAGATAATTTCTGTTTCGAATTGTCTGTTGCAGCAGGGTTAACTCTGAATTATTAGGAATAAGTTCAGCAGTTTCTATATGCAACACAACTCTCTCTGCATATTGTGAGACATTAATTATATTGCTAGGTTCAGAAAAATCTAATAATACCCTAAGAATTGCATATAGCTCTGATTTTTGAACCAGAGCATGTGGGCTTTGAATTACTTTACTTATATTTCTTGACTTATAGCCTGCCATTTTTGATTTATTTCCATCAGCATAACATGTAGGAGCTTCAGAAATTGGTGTCTTTTTTACTATAAGGGGGAGAATACAATTGATTCTGTTTATGAACTGGAGTTGCTTGCTTTTTGGATATTTGTTGTTAATTTCTCCCAAATAATTGCTATAAGTTCTTTGCCAGTCTTCATTAATTACCCATAATGTCATTTTCAGCATTAGTATAATACACTACTATTTATTGTGGGTCTGTTTCTGATACTTGACAAAGTCTTATTCTAACTTTTAAAATTAGATCAGAAAGCTTTTCAATATGTAATTAGTTTTTTACTCTATTTAGAAGCTAAGAAGATCCATTCTAAAATATTGTCTTCTCTCTGCATAAAGAGTTCAGTAAGGGAGTGAGTAAGAGGCAAGTATTCTCGATAATACAGTCAAGTTTGGGATCTAGGTAGTCCACATGTGTGTTCTTCAATTTTTGCTCTGCCTGAGTCAACTCTTTCTCTGCTTCTGGTGTTAATTATCTAGGAATGTTTAAGTTTGAATCAGACTTGTAAAGTTTGAAATAAATTACTCAGCTCTTGAGTAGTTAGTCCAGTAGCAGGCCATAACCAGTTAATATCTCCCAATAGTTTTGAAAGTCATTAATAGTTTGTAGCTGATCTCTTCTGATCTGTATTTTTTTGTGGTTGAATCTTTTGTTGATTTAATTTAAATCCTAGATAGCTGATTGAATCTCCTCTCTGTATTTTTTCAGGAGCACTCTGTAAAACACTCACACACACACATACACACACACACACACACACACACACACACACACACTTCATTAAACATTCTCTCTAATGTATTTGCATCAGAATCAGCCAACAAGATATCACTTATATAATGGTAAATTATGGATTGAGGAAATTGTTACAAATTATTTCTGGTGGTTGTTATATAAAATATTGACATAGAGTTAGATTATAAAACATTCCTTGAGGAAGAACTTTCCATTGGTATGTTTTCACAGGTTGAGGATTGTTTTAGGTTGGTATTGTAAAGGCAGATTTTTCTCTGTCTTGCTCTTGCAAGGGAAGGAAGCAGTCTTTAAAATTGATTATTATTATAGGTCAACTTTTGGTAATAGAAAAGGTAAGGGGATTCCAGTCTGTAATGGATTCATAGGTTTGATCACTTTGTTTCCAGCCCTTAGATCAGTCAACATCTTCTAATTTCCAGATTTTTTTTAATTGACACATACAGAAGGTTCCAAGGACTTTTAGACTGTTTTATATGTTGAGCTTCCAGCTGCTCTTGTACCTGCTGTGCAAGTGCCTGTATTTTTTTTTCCCCATTCAAAGTCCATTGCTCTAACTGACATATTCTTGTCAGTTAACCATTTTAAAGGTAGGGCTGTTAGTTTCCCAGTCCCTCCAGAACTTCTTGTTCTATCAAGTGGAGCTGCTATGCCCATGTTTGATGGGCTACTTGTGGTTATTGCCAGAGTAGTGTTGCCTTCTGTAGCATGTATTAGATATCCAATACCTAGTTTAGTTTTCTCTAGTTGCTCTGTGGATTGCTGACAGAAGTTATCTGGCTCATGTTGTTTGTTGCCTGGGTATGAGTGAACCTCCTTGGGAGTTTCCTGTATTTAAAAGATCATCTCATAGGGAGTTTCTTATTGGTAAGGAATTATCTCACGTATCTTTTGCTGATTTGCATAAATTAATCCAATTAGACCCTTACCACACCTTCTACAAATCCTGGAAGGCTGACGTCTTCTAGAGCAGTCTCTAAGAATACTTTGTCTACAGTTCCTTTTCAAATGACCTTGTCTTCTATAATCAAAACAACGGACATTTTGAAATTTATTGGCCATTGCTTTTTCAATTACATAGTCATTAGGGTCAACATCAGCAGTAGTTCTAATCCATTCATCCATGTGTGCGTATCAAGCTTTGAAAGGTCTAAGAACTTTTTTATAGTCTGCATTTGCATTTCGAAGGTTAAAGTTTCAATTAATACCTGTCTTGCATCTGGATCTGATACTGCCCTGTTTATAGCAGACATTAATCTATGTAAGAAATCAGTAAAAGTCTCTCTAGGGCTTTGCATGGTCTTTGTGAATGACGTAGACCTTTCCCCTGTTCCTTCATCTTATCCCAGCCTCTTAAAGCTACTAAAGTACATTGTATAATAATAGAGTCATCAAATTCCATCTGCTTTTGTAAATCAGCAATTGATGTTCACCTAACAATTGTTCTTTCATGCTATTAACACCTTTAGACCAATTACAATTTTCCATAACTGCAGCCTCTGTGCCACCATGTCAGCCACTGTAATTGAGAACTAGTTTCTAGTACAGTCATTGCTAAATCTTTTCAGACTAGTTGTGAATTTTGTGAATTTTCAGCATTTTCTGGCATTTGTTCCTGGGTAACTGGGAAAGCTAGTGGGGGTGCTCACCTTTCCTAAATTTCATTAGGAGGTAGCACTGTAGGTTCAGTGGACTGTCTTGAGCCTCAATTTCTTTTTTCTTTATTTTGTTTTTTTGAGACAGGGTTTCTCTGTGTAGCTCTGGCTGTCCTGGAACTCACTCTGTAGACTAGGCTGGCCTTGAACTCAGAAATCCACCTGCTTACCATAGTTTCACAATAAGTAAGCACTTGCTATTCTCTTACTTCTTCTGTCTTTTGCCTCTCCAGCCTCTGTACTATCATAACTAATTTTTCTTGATGCTCAGCTATTTTTCTTGTTGTACATTTATTCTTTTAATCTTTTAAAAGGGGAAATATGTAAAGATTGCAGTTGAAAGTAAAGAAGGGTTTACTCTGGTGGTCAGAGTTGCAATAACTACTGAGATAGCTTTTTCAAATGTTTCTATCCCCACATGTCCCATCCTTGCTCTTAAGGGATCTGAGATCTTCCTATTTTTTTTAATGCAGGAAGAGTCTGTCTATATAATAAAATTGTCTTTTTGGGTGCCTTACTGTGTCAGAGATTCCTCCATATTTGGAGGCTCCCAAGTATCTTTGAGCGTCCAGCCAAACTCAAAGAACTGATGCTTTCTTTAGAGATGATCGGGACAAATTTCTCTCTGTGGCTTCCTGTCAGATGTCTTCTGTCTTCTGCCATGTTTCTGTCAGATGTCCTCTGTTTTCTGCAATGTTGGTGGGCTTTCTCCTTCTCCAATCATGTTAGGTTTTCTTCTAACCACATTGGGTGCCAGATGTTAATGTTACTTTTATCTCCTCAGATGATGGGATGAGGTGAGAGTTGTACACAAGCTGTGTGAATACACACCTGGGGCTGAACCCAGAGCATTTCTCTGTTCTAACTATCCCTAGGCCTAGGCCTGGAATCTTCTAGTCTCTGTACAATCTAATCTTCCAAGCTGACTGATTCAGTCTGGCTTCTCTAGGCTTCTTACTGAATTGCTTCACTTGGCTTCATACTAACTCTGACAGTATGTTCTAATCTTCTGGCTCCTTCTCATTCTCTGACTCATTCTGTCTGCACTTGAGTCTAGATTGTTCTCTCTGCAACCTGTCTCTGTAAAACTGTCCTGGTAAAACTGACACACACACACACACACACACACACACACACACACACACACACACCACCTCCACCACCTGTGTCTAGCTTATTCTCTCTCCCTATGCTGCTCTTAAATAACCTTTCTTTCCTGTGCTGTTCTTATGAGACTTGAGCGTATTATATATTTGACTCATTCTGTCAAATCTTTCTCTGATTTGTCACCTTGTTAGCCTTTCAATTAGTTGTCACTTTCAAACATGGCTGCTTCCTTCTATAAACGAACTTTACCTTCCTTGTTAGGGATTAAAGGTGTGTACTAAGGATGTCTGTATTCTAGACCACACTGTAATCCAGAGCATGTCTGCATTCTAGCCAGATCACATAGACCTAGAAGGTCTTTGAATGTGACCCCTTGCAGAGCAGCCATGCTGCTGGATTAAAATTCCTCTATAAATTCTGTCTTCAGGCATTTAAATGTAAGAGATGAGGCCACATGTCCTTTGAAAGGGTCACTGGCCCAGCCTGGCTGCCAGGTGTATTCCCACTGAGTTCTCTCTTAATGTTAACCCTTCACCGGGCAGGTGCTTTAACACAAGCTCCCATACCTCCCATACTTGGCTCTGCTCAGCTCACATCTGGCCTTTGCTGAAGATGCTGCTTCTTGTGTATCTCATGGAGGACTGACCCTTCCCTCTTCCATCATTTACCACCTGCAGGTTTCTTTTGATCTTTCAGGAACTTCATTAATTATTTTCTTCATCTCATTTTTGATTTTGTCATTCCAGAGGCGATATCACCTAAACATTAGGAGCTGTGGGTCTGTGCTTCCTCTCTGCCTCCCTCATCCTTCTCTTCTCCTTTCCCTCTCTTCCTCCCTCTCTCCCTCTTCTCTCTTCCTCTTCCCTCCATCTCCCAAGTGCTGCTCTTGTACGAATGAGCCAGTACCTGCCTGAATTTATTTCTCTCTTGACAACACTGCATTGTGACATTGTCCAAGCTCACTGATCTTTGCATATTTTACTGCTTTCATCTGTACTGTGGGAACCTAGTAAGATGATCCGTGTAGTTATTGGCACCCAGCAGCTGGGGTACTAGAATAAGTCTCTGTAGGTAGGTGAAAGAGGAGGTATATGCCAGCATGGAGTGGAAACTGACTATTGGCTGCTTGATAGACATCACCTCACAGGTTTTCCACAGTGGTCCTGTGCATTAGATATTATTGGGTTTGTTTTTATAGAGGAGGAAACTGGATGCCAGCAGCTTAAGCAGCTTTCACTAAGTCATGCAGAGAATAAATAGCTTAGCAGACTTCAGACGAGGCCTTATGTGTGCACTGCCTGCAAAACAGAGATTACATATTACACGCACATTACCTCTGGCTTCTCTTTGTTCCAGGGTCCTGTAATTGTGTGCAGGTGTGAGCTTGTTAACTAATCCATTCCACACATTCTTATTTCTTTCTGGATGACAGACTGCTAGATGCTCTTGATATGGACATGGGCCTGTCCTGGAATTTGAAGTCTGGACAGAAAATAACAATCATGAGTATAATTAAACCAATGCCTACTGCAGTAAATGACCCTTGAGTAATGTTCCAGTGCTAAGAAAGGATTCGTCAGATCAGCCACGGCTCCTAAGATGTGTAGCCAAGGTTTTAGAAAGGTACTCAGAGGTGTGAGAGGCGGCTTCTGGCTGGAGGGGTTCATGTGTGTAGATTCTGCTTATGTAATGGAACTGAGAGATGACTCAGTGGTGAACTTTTGGGTCAGTGATGCTAAATTGGACAGTTCAGGTGGGCAGAGATGGGACTCAGTAGGGCCTTGTGGATGTCACAGAGTGGGGATTATTCCAGTGTGGTCAGAGGTCTTTGTAGGGCTTGTGGACAGCCTGAAGGGGATATCTTTTTGATTGTTAATTGTTGGAGAAGGCTGAGTAGGTGGTCTGGGCTTGTATAAGGAAGCCAGAGAGCAAGCTAGCAAGCAGCTTTCTTTCTGTGCTTCCTGCCTCAGCTTGAATTCCTACCCTGACTTACCTCAGTGGTGAACTACATATAACCTGTATGATTACATAAACACTTTCCTCTCTAAGGTGCTTTTGGTCATGGTGTTTATCTAGTTTGCAACAGTAAAGCAAACTAGAACAATAGAGTTGAGAAAGAGTAAGGAAGGTAAAAAAAAATACTTTCAGAAGTAATTCTGCACATTTGGTATGACTGTATTCTTTGACATGGCTGATATACCGATACTTTCTGAATGAGTTCTGTCTTGAAAATTCAATTTACCTATTTTTATGTGCATTGATGGTTTTTCTGAACATGTGTCTGTGTGAGGGTGTCAGATCTCCTGGAATAGGAGTTCCAGACAGTTATGAGCCACCATGTGGGTGCTGGGAATTGAACCTGAGTCCTCTGGAAGAGCAGCCAGTGCTCTTAATCAGTGAGCCATCTCTCCATCCCCTGAATGAATTCTTATTGTCTCCAGAAACAAGAGTATGAACAGGGCATTATTCTGGGTGCAGAGGGAAGCAAGTTGTTCTGAAATGGGGCTGCGAAGGCCTGAAGCTTGGGCATGCAGCAGTGAAGTGATCAGAGAGACACCTGAGGTCTAGCAGGAGAATGCCAGAGGTCAGGCTGAGAGAACAGTGGAAGGCTTAAAGATGGTGGAGGTGAGAGCTCACTGAGGAGTCTGGTGGGCTAAGGAAGAGGAGGAAAGGGTGAGTGACCAGCACTTCATGGTCAGGTTTGAAGCCCACAGCAGGAGCTGCTATGACCCATGCTGGCTAGTGGACCTTGACTATACCTCACATTAGGTGACTTTAAAGAGCATGCAGGCTAGAGGGACAATGACCAGAGTAGGGGCAGGAGTCGGAGGTAGATCAAGTGCTCAGGTAAGGGCTGGACTGTTTGTCAGAAGTTTCATGTGAAGCCTGTCTGTGCTTTGAATGCTGTTGGAGAGGAGTCAGCCTGAAGTTCCGGTGACTGTGGGCCTCGGCCAGCATTTAGTTTGTTCAAAGCTCCGAAGTCATGCTTATTCTGAATTTGCAACATTAGGAATTCTATCCGAAAAAGCTTTTGATGAACTCGAGAGGGTCATGAACAAAACTTGGATCTAACCATCGGCAGCTAGCTTTCCCTGTGCATTTAGGGATTACAAAATATATTATTTGAACATCAGTTTTCAGTACTATCTAGTGAAGATGCTGCCTTTGGCAGACTCTTGCGGTGCACCGTTGGTTTACAAGACACTATCTTAAGTTCCTTCTCTGTATCGCCTCATCTGCTCCTTCCCAAAGACTGTCTATGGAGACAGGCATGACCTGCTTACACTTTCAGCAGCAGGACAGTAGGAAGGACTGAGTCTGATATGTTTACAGAGAGACTGTAGTATTCTTCCAGCACCAACGGTTGGTCCTGCACACCAGTCTTTATCTTTAGCTTCCTATTGTTCCGTGAGCTATGGCCATTTGCTGCTGTCATCAGTTTAAACATAGGCCACTGTCCATGTGCGTTCTTTATATCTTTGGTTAATAACACCTGGCTTGGGTGCTCTCTTCCAACACTGTCTGGCTCTCCTTTGCTCCTTTCTACTGAAAGCTGTAACTTTTGTCTTCACCATTGGGTGGTTTCTCTCCATTTGCTTACTTTTCTAGATGTTGTTTAGCAACTTAGGGTTTCCCTCATCCATCCACCTCTGTGGGCTTACTGTGTTTGCATCTTTTATAGATCTTGGATCTCTTCAAACCATTTGGTAAATTCCTGTGTTAGATTCTGTACGTTTCTTCCTACCTTGCCCTTTTCTTTGTTTTTAAAACCATGTTATAACAACTGTAAGAAACTGGTCATTTTTTTCTGTATGTTACAAGTTTTGATACAATATAACTTTACTTTTCACAGGGCAAACTCAGAAAATGAACCTCTTCCAGTCAATAACAAGTGCCTTGGATAACTCATTGGCCAAAGACCCCACTGCAGGTAAACTTAATGCATGTGTATGGCTTTGTTCCTTCCAGAATTGGACACCTGAGCAGATCATCCAAGCCAAAGGATCTACTGACAGTATTAACACAGCTCACCTCACTCATTTCTGATACATTGTGTATATCTTTGCTAACTTGCCCTTCACATTAAGTGTGGCCCCCTTAGTTATTATATGTTGCTTTCTGACTGACACCTGCTCCTACTCCCATTAGCTTAGTGTATAGGAAAACCCAGGAAATGCCGCTTTGTGTAGATATTTAGATATAGCATAAAGATTAGGTTTGCTTATGTTTTGGTTGTTTTTACATTGGACTTGTTAATATTTTTTGGAAATAATAATTTTAGTATTTCTGTCTTTAAAATCAGTTTTTAAGTTGCCATGCAGAGCAGTGGAATTTACTATGGCACTGTCATACATAGGTGTCATACTTTGTTCTGATGTGTCTTCTTCCTCTCACCCACTTACCTACGCTTAGGTTGTACCCATTCTACTTTCAATGACAAATTTTATTCCTTTCTTTCTTCCCCTATTCCTTTCCTTAAGATCTGTTTCAGTCTTCTCATGATAACCTCTCTGGACACACACACACACACACACACACACACACACACACACTCACACACACACACACACACACCCCGAGGTTCTATATATGAGAGAAAGCAGGTGGTATTTATTTTATCTTTCCGAGTCTGGTTTATTTTAACCAGTGTAATGATTTCTGGTTCTACCCATTTTCCTGCCAATGTCATGATTTCATTTTTCCTTGTTCCCGAAAAAAAGTTTGCTAGTGCATGTGTAGCACATCTTTGAAACAATTTTATAAGTAATTTAATTTTTAAAATTTATTTTAATTTTAGTTATGTGTATGCTATCTCTATGTGGGTATGTGCATTTGAGTGCAAGTACCCCTGGAGGCTAGGCATGCTAGAAGTGTCAGATTGCCCTGGAGCTAGAGTTTCAGGAAGTGGTCAGCCACCTTCTGTGGGTGCTGAGAACCAAACTTGATTCCTAGGCAAGTTCAGGGTACACTCTTGACTGCTGAGCCTGTTGATCTTGCTGAGTTCTTAAAGTTGTATACACATGCATAATTATGTGTATATATATATATGTGTGTGTCTGTATGCAAATATAAATATTATACATACTCAGGATTATGTTTATATATTTATACATATATGTATGATATATGCAAACAGATATTATATATACATATATGTGTGTGTGTATGTATACCACTTTTGTATTACACAGATATGAATATGTATGTGTATTCATAGCTTCAAATCTAAATATTTAAGTTCCTTATTTTTCATGACTTAATATTTGGGAATTACTAAATATATTCTTTGAACAATCATTTTTCAGTAATATTTGGTGAAGATGTTGCCTTTGGTGGAGTCTTCCGATGCACTGTTGGATTACGAGACAAATATGGTAAGTTGTTAACTATGTCAACAGCATTCAGTAGAATGTTGACTTAAGGATCTTGAAAATATAAGACATGTCTGTAGCATCGCTGTATTATTGTTGGGTTGGGTTCCTTTTATTTTGGCAACATCCTGCAGAGTGCTATGGCCTGAATTTCTTCAAATCTGTTCTAGCTGGAATCTTCTAATGTAGTTTATTCTACATGTATCACAAATTGCAAAGCGCCAAAACAGTTCCCAACATGGATTGTCACATCATTCATCTATCCCAGGACCTCTTCCTCTTGCCACTTGCCATAGTCAAACTCAGCCCTGTTGTCTCTAACTCAAGATTCTGCCCATTTGTCTGTGTTAGTAAGAGTGGCTATTTTGTTGCTTTGGTGGTTATGGTGGTTTGAATATGCTTGGCCCAGGGAATGGCGCTATTAGGAAGTGTGGCCTTGTGCCACTATGGGGGGTGAGCTCTGAGACCCTCCTCCTAGCTGCCTGGGAGACAGTCAGTCCTCTCCTAAGAGGCAGAGCTCTCAGCTTCTTCTCCAGCACCCTGTCTGCCTGGATGCTGCCATGCTTCCCATCTTGGTGATAATGGACTGAACCAGTGAGCCTGTTAAGCCAGCCCTAATTAAATGCTGCCCTTTATAAGAGTTGTCTTGGTCATGGTGTCTCTTCACCACAATGGCAACCCTAACTAAGACATTGGTGGATATTTAATTTGTATTGCAGCATTGATTTTCACGGCTGTGGAGATCTGGCCAGTCTGTAGGGACGCTCAGGCAGGATTCCTATGGCTCAGTCTTGAAGCCAAATTTAGTTTCCTTTGGGAAACCTCAGCCTTAAAACCTGGGGATGACCAGAGAAAGCCCAGTCTGTGCTGTGAAGTGTTCTCTGCGTAGAGGACTTAGAGCCACAGTCTTAAATGCTCTTCATAGCTAATGTGCATCTCTGCGACAGCGTCTAGACCTGTGTTTGAGTAAATGTAACTGCACTATGGCCTGACCAAGGTGACACTGAAGTCCACCAGCTGTAGCCCCTTCTCTGAGTCTTTGCTCACAGCCAATCTGTGTCTCTTGCATGGCACACACTTCCTTTCTACATGCTGATCTCATTGTCTTCTCACTTGGAGGTAGAGCCGTCCACGCTTGCTCTGATCTAACGATGCTCACCCCTCTAACTTACTAACGAATGTGTTTCTACATTTACTGTTAATGACGCCTTTCCAGTGCCCCGTGCTTTATTTCCTCATTCACTCTTGCCTAGTCTCAGAGAGAGAGAGCAAAGCAGATAAATTCAGGCTTAGGAGAAGTTGATATCAGTCGTCTGCCAGTGACCTCTGCCACGGAGTGCTCAGGTATGTTTTGAATGGCAGTGAGGGTGGTTAAGAGCTTTAACAAGTGTGGCTGGAGACCTCTGCCTGGGCCACCAGGGTTCCATAGCCAACTAGTGCCAGGAGAAAGCTACCCTCCCAGGAGCGTGGAAAAGCCATGAGGGGGGTTAAGGTGAGCAACACTGCTTACCGGGACCCGCCTGGAACCCTCAGGACACATGGACTGAGGTAAAGTCGGAGACAGGAACTTTCCTATTTCCATCTGTGCCTGGGAACCTCAGCCTGGGCTGAGGGAGAGAGCTGGTACCCCAGGAGTGCTGATACACCTTTGAGCACAGGCAAAACCACCACTTCTGTTCAAACTCACTGGATCAAGAGGGACCCTTGCAGAGCCATCAGGACACAGGAACCAAGGGACAGCTGGGGACAGGACCCTTCTGGTTTCCGTCTGCACCCCAGAGCTGACTCAGTGCCACAGCTCTCCAAACCCAAACACCTCTCAGAGAGAGCTGGTCTTCAAGGAGTATTGATACAGAGGCCTGCAGGAGGGGAAAGCCACAACCAGACAGAGTAAGATCAGCTAACATCAGAGTTAACAAGATGGCAAAAGGCAAGGGCAAGAACATAAGGAACAGAAAACCAAGGCTACTTGGCAACATCAGAACCCAGCTCTCCCACCACAGCAAGACCAGGATACCCCAACACACCAGAAAAGCAAG
The DNA here is from genome assembly GCA_028551405.1 of Uromys caudimaculatus. NCBI lineage: Eukaryota > Metazoa > Chordata > Mammalia > Rodentia > Muridae > Uromys > Uromys caudimaculatus. The sequence goes on from JAPYYD010002739.1 coordinate 13,351, forward strand.
ACTCAGATTTAAAATCAGTTCTCATGATGATGATAGAAGATTTTAAGGAAGAAATTAACACCCTTAAAGAAATACAAGAGAACAGAAGTAAACAACTAGAAGCCCTTAAAGAGGAAACACCATTAAAGAATTACAGGAAAACACAATCAAACAGACAAAGGAAATGAACAAAACTATTCAGAAGCTAAAAATAGAAATAGAAACAATACAGAAATCACAAAAGGAGACAACCCTGGAGTTAGAAAACCTAGGAAAGAGATCAGGAGTCATAGATGCAAGCATCACCAACAGAATACAAGAGATAGAAGAGAGAATCTCAGGAGCAGAAGATACCATAGATAACTTTGACACAACAGTAAAAGAATACACAAAATGCAAAAAGCACCTAACCCAAAACATCCATGAAATCCAGGACAAATGAGAAGACAGAACCTAAGGATAATAGGTATTGAAGAGAGTGAAGATTCCCAACTTAAAGGACCAGTAAATACCTTCACCAAAATTATAGAAGAAAACTTCCCTAACTTAAAGAAAGAGATGAACATAAAGATTCAAGAAGCTTACAGAACTCCAAATAGATTGGACCAGAAAAGAAATTCATCCTGTCACATTATAGTGAAAACACCAAATACACAAAACAAGGAAAGAATATTAAAAGCAGTAAGGGAAAAAGGTCAAGTAACATATAAAGGCAGACTTATCAGAATTACACCAGACTTCTCACCAGAGACTATGAAAACTAGAAGATCCTGGGCAGAACTCATATAGACCCTAAGAGAACACAACTGCCTGCCCAGGCTCCTATACCCAGCAAAACTCTCAATTACCATAGATGGTGAAACCAAAATATTCTATGACAAAACCAAATTTACACAATATGTTTCCATAAACCCAGCTCTACAAAGGATAATAAATGGTAAACGTCAACCCAACGAGGGAAACCACACTCGAGAAAACACAAGAAAGTAATCTTTCAACAAACTGAAAAGAAGATAGTCACACAAACCTAAAAGTAACATCGAAAATAACAGGAACTAACAATCACTATTCCTTAATATCTCTTAACATCAATGGACTCAATTCCTCAATAAAAAGACATAGACTGACAAACTGGATCCATAAAGAGGACCCAGCATTTTGCTGCATTCAGGAAACACACCTCCGTGATAAAGACAAAGATTACCTCAGAGTAAAGGGCTGGAAAACAAGTTTCCAGGCAAATGGTCCCAATAAAACAGGCAGGAGTAGCCTAATATCGGATAAAATCGACTTTCACCCAAAAGTCATCAAAAAAGATGAGGAAAGACACTTCATACTCATCAAAGGAAAAATCTACCAAGAAGAACTCTCAATTCTGAACATCTATGCTCCAAAATGCAAGGGCACTCACATTCATAAAAGAAACTTTACTAAAGCTCAAAGCACACATAGCACCTCACACAATAATAGTAGGAGACTTCAACACCCCACTATCGTCAATGGACAGATCTTGGAATCACAAACTAAACAGAGACACAGTGAAACTAACAGATGTTATGAACCAAATGGATTTAACAGATATCTATAGAACATTTCATCCTAAATCAAAAGAATATACCTTCTTCTC
>JAPYYD010002740.1:0-14953 GCA_028551405.1 Uromys caudimaculatus
AAATAAATAAATAAATAAATAAATAAATAAATAAATAAATAAATAAAAAAAACATGGGACATCCTGGAGGCAGAAAGAATTCTGGGATAGAGCCAGGCAGGGGATATTCCCACAGGAAGATGTGACCAGACTGACTCATGGTACCTGAGCACAGGTAACCAGCCACATGGCAGAATATAGGTTAAAATAATTGGGATATTTTCAGTTATGATCTAGTCAGAGAAGAGCCTAGCTATATAGCTAGGTATGTGTAAATATATTTTGAGTCTAAGTCTTATTTCTGGGTACATGGAGCTGGGAGGAAGAACCAGATCTAACTTCTACACACTGTTGAAAGGACTGGCCTTAGGGTGAGACCCACTTCAGCTATTATTATAATTGATGCAGAAATCTGATCCAAAATACAGGCCTGTCCAACTAGCATAAAGGATTATAATTTTCAGGGAAGAAAAAAAAATACACTGAAATGAGAAACAGAAATTCAAAGAAAGAGGAAATATGTGGTTGAAAGCTGTCATTTGGCACTCTAGGATGTTTGTGTTTGAGTATTATATCAATTTAAATCAATTATTTTAAAAACTGAGGAATGGGAGAACATATGATAGTCTCTCCTGATTTTACTTTAAACTAGAAGTTCTAGGCAATAGAACTAAACACAGACAGGCTACACTAATTAATGTTTAGAAGCATCTAAGAAAGGAAAAGATGGAATCCTAAACGTAAGAGATTCATAGCAGAGGTTTGGGAAGCTGCCAAAAATGCAGAGCAAGTAAAGGACAAGAAGTTAATGAGAAAAAAATTTATACAATGTGTCAAACCTTCTTAGCCTTTGACTACCTTCACAATTTTCTCATTATTTGGTATAATTGAAATGTTTAAGTCTAGTTTCTAAACTGAAAAAAAATCTATATTAAATCCTACCTACCCCCCAAATTCTCATTTTTAGCCCATTAAATATTTTATGTTTATTTAGGAGGGTAGCGTGTGTGTGTGTGTGTGTGTGTGTGTGTGTGTGTGCGTGTGCGTGTGCGTGTGTGTTCTGTGTCTGCTTTAGTTGTTTACTTAAGTTTTCATCAATGTCAATATTTGTAGCTATATGACTCTATAAGAAAATGTATAATAATTTAATTATTTCCCTGCTGTATGACATTATTTCCATTTTTACCTGACTAAATACTGTTCAAAATGTAGACACTGCTGAAGTTTCAAGATATACTACCTTTTCTTCGAGGGTTTCAACATAGGATCACCATTACAGATTTATTTGGAATAGAAGTAGCCTGAACTTATGCATTATAATATTGTGAACTTCTATAACTAGTACTTGGAATGCCTTCTCCTCCCCTCCCCCAGGCCTTGCTAACAATGAGTAGAAACTATTATTCGTTAATCTGGGACTAGGGAGATGACTCTGCAGTTCAGAGCGCTGGCTGGTCTTCCAGAGGACCCAGGTTTAGTTCTCAGCTCCCACAGGATGGTTCACAATCATCTGTCGTTCCAGGCTCAGGGATTCTGGTGCCATCTTCTGGACTCCAGAGTACCAAGCATGCAGGTAGTGCACAGGCATAAATACAAGCAAAATACCCATTCATATAAAATACAAGTAAATAAAACCTCAAAAAAACAGTTTAATGTTGCTAATCTGTGAACATAAATATTATTTTGTGATCCTTTACATGTTTAAATTAGTATATGTTCATTTTACAAAATGAGGGACTTCACTGTTATGTTTTCATGTGAATGAACCACAAGAGTTGTTCATATTCACCCCATTGTCTCTCTGTCTGTCTCTCTCTCTGTGTCTCTCTTTCTCTCTGTCTGTGTCTGTCTGTCTCTGTGTGTGTGTGTGTGTGTGAGAGAGAGAGAGAGAGAGAGAGAGAGAGAGAGAGAGAGAGAGAGAGAGAGATTGTGATACTTGTGTTTCAGAGTCAGCTTTTTTTGGTTTTTGTTTGGTTTTTTTTGGGGGGGTGAATTGTTTGGTTTGGATTGGTTGGTTGTGTTTGCTTAGGATGAGGTTTCTCCGGTTCTATACGTTGTCCCTGCTGATGATTTAATTTTGCTTTTCTTTATGGCAGAGTAACACTATATTGAGCATCTATGCCACATTTTCTTTGTCCACTGGTCTATTGGTGGACATCTACTGACTGTATAAACTAGCTGTTTGAATATTGCTACAATAAATGTAGACATAAAAGCATCTCTGGTAGGCTGACTTAGACTGCTCTGCATATATATCTCAAAGTAGTGTCTCTGTGGTACTTGTATGTTTTCTGGATGAAGGTCCCAGCTGGTGTGAGATGGAATCTCCGTGTAATTTGCAGTTCATTAATGTCCAAAGATGTTGAAATCTTTCTCCTATGTGAGAACTCTGTGTTCAGTTCATTTGCCCATTTGTTGGTTAGGTGTGGTTTGTTTTTTCTTGGTTTGGTGTGTGTGTTTAATTTTTTGAATTCCTGTTTTTATTTGTTGAGTTAGTGTCTCACTGTATAACCCTAGCTGGCCTGGAACTCACAGAGATTGGCCTGCCTCTGCCTTCCCATTACTTGCCTGAACTAATATTTGAGTTTTTTTATATATTCTTATGTAGAAATGTCAAAGACTTTCTCCCATTGTGTAGGTTGTATCTACAGTCTGTATTTCCTATGTTATACAAAAACTTTTCAGTTCATGCAATTTCATTTGTCAGTTATTGCAATTATTTCCTGGGTGGTCGGAGTCCTTTTGCAAAAGATTTTCTGGATGTTTTGAAGTGTTTTTTTCTATATTCTCCTCTGAAAGGTTCAAGTTTCCTAATAAGGTCCTTGATCCATTTTGAATTGAATTTTGTGCAAGGCAGAGATAGGGATCTAGTTTTATTCTTCAGCTTGTGGCTCTCTAGTTTCTCAGCACTATTTGTTGATAAGAGGTAGTCTTTTAACAAAGCATACTCTGGGCTCCAGATAACTGTAGTTGTGTGTATGGATGTCCTTCTGGGTCTTCTATTGTTGCCCATTGTTCTATATTGCCTGTTTTGTCCCAGAATGAGGCTATTTTTATTTCTATGCATTTATATTGTTATTTGAAATCCAGTAGGAGACATCTCTAGCTTTGCTCTTTTTATTTGGAATAGCCTTAACTAATTCCATGTCCAAATGATGTTGTGTTAATGGGAAGGTAAACTGAGTACTTTCAGGAGGTCCCTGGAATTGACCAGATTCACTAAACCCCTCCTTACAAGAGAAAGCAGTAAAAGCTTCAAAGAAGACTTTAAGACAAGTGAAGCTGTAAAGAAAATTCTCAGACAAGACTAGCTGCCTGGAAGAAGTAGAAACCATTTAAGCAGCCAAGAAGAGATTTAGACCAACTCAGACATCTGGAAAGGACACTGTCCAACCTGCATAGCTTCCAGCTTTGTGAACTGTCACCAATGCTGGGATGGGCTTTGGTAATGCAGCTGTCTTTAAGTTATTTCTGCTTCTATAAATAACCCTTCACCCATATTCTTGTAAGTAACTCCAATAAAACTCTGATTCACCAAGATGGACTTTGGTGATTGGCTTAGAGTTTTTCTACTATAAACAGACACCATGACCAGGGCTACTCTTATAAGAACAACATTTAATTGAGGCTGGCTTACAGGTTAAGAGGTTCAGTCCATTATCAACAAGGCAGGAGCACGGCAGCATCCAGGCAAGCATGGTGCAGGAGGAGCTGAGAGTTCTACATCTTCATCTGAAGGCCAATAGGAGAAGACTGGCTCCCATGTGATTAGGAGGAGGGTCCCATTCCCCATCCTCACAGTGACACACTTCCTCCAACAAGACCCACACCTACTCCAACAAGGCCTCACCTCCTACAGTGCCACTCACTGGGCCAAGCATATTCAAATCACCACAGTGGTATGTGTACTTTGGTCTGTCGCAGGCAGCCCGTCTGAGGTAAGTAGATGTGTGTGTTTTATCTCCCCAGGAAAAGTTTTGTCACATAACATGAATTTTGGGATTGTTTTTCCTAGTTCTGTGAACAATATGATTGTAATTTTGATAGGAATTGAATTGATCATTTGAACTAACAGCCATTTTCACAATAATAATTTTGTGGACTCATGAGCATGAAAGTCTTTCCATCTTTGATGTCTCTGAAAGGACCAATAATATAGCACGAGATACTCCAAGACCAAGTTCTCAGTACAAAGAGTTATTTGCCTCCGAGGGACAAACAACATGGAATAAGCAACAAAGACAGGAAATGGAGGACTAGGGCTAAGGAGAAGGGAACAAGGGAGAGGGGTAGGGGTATTTGTCTCAGAGGACAAGGGTCTGCCTCTGGATAGAGAGGAGACAGATGTGGCACATAGGAAAATGGCAGTTTATAAAGGGGAAACCCTGTGTTGGGATGAGTTGCTTTGTTTTGACTGAGCATGTTAATTAGGTGAGCCAAAGGGTACTTTTGATTGCTGGACTTCAATACTTTGATAGCTGGACCTTGGTATTTAGCCTCAGGAGGAGGAAGTGGTCAAATAAGGGAACAGACCTTGGAGACTAGCTTGAGGAATGTAGTCTGACCATTTTTAGCAAGGAAGAGGAAATGGGGGAAGGGCAAGGTCTGCCAGAGTCATGCTTGCCATGCTCAGGCTGGCTAGATCCCTTTCACTATCCTTTGATTTCCTTTTTCAGACTTTTAAAATTTTGTTGCAGAGGTCTTTAATCTCCTTGGACAGTGTATTAGTTATTGTTCTATTGCTGTGATAAGACGTCATGACTAAGGCAACTTTTGGAAGAAAGCACTTAATTGGGGGGTTGCTTATAGTTTCAGGTTAGTCCATGTCTATCATGGTGGAGAGCATGGTAGCACACAGACAGGCATAGTGCTGGAGTGGTACCTGAGAGCTCATATCTAATCTGCAAATTGTAGACAGAGAGCGAACTAGATTGGGCCTGCTATGGACTTTTGAAACCTCAAAGTCTATCCCAGTGACACACCTTCTCTAACAAGGCCACACCTCTTAATCCTTCCCAAACAGTTTCACTAACTGGGGACCAAGCATTCAAACATATGAGCCTATTGGGATCACTCTCACTCAAACCACCGCAATAAGGGTTATTTCTAGGTGTTTCTCTTTTATTTTCCTTAAGTTACTGTGAATTGAAACTTTTCCCTAAGATATTTCTCAGCATGATAACTACTGTTGTAGAGAAGAGCTACTGATTTTTGTGGATGTTAACTTTGCATCCTTCTGCATTTCTGAAAATGTTAACAAGATATAAAGGTTTTCTGGTAGTCTTTAGAGTTTTTAAGTATAAGATGCTATCATCGGCAAATAGGGATAATGTGACCTTTTTCTTACTTTTGTCCCTCTTGTTGCTTTCTCCTGCTTATTGTTTTGCCAAAATCTTCAAGCACTGTATGGAATAAGAACACAGAAAATACTTTCCTTGCTGCTGGGCCTAGGGCACCTTCTTTCACCTTTCTCCAATTTGTATAATACTGGCTACAGGTTTCTCATATTTCGCCTTCATTATATTCCTCATTTCCTCAGGACTTTTATTATGAAGAGACACTAACCTTTGCCATAGGCATTCTCTACATCAATTGTGATGACCATGTACCCTCTAGTCCCCAGTCTATCTATGTGCTTTATTACACTAACTGATTGGCATAGGTTGAAATTTTATTGTATCCCTGGAATGAAACCAACTTGATCATGGCACATGAACTTTTTAATGTGCTGTTGAATATGCGGCCTGTATAAAAGACACAAAAACCTGATATTATAATTACAAGCTGTAAGCCTGGATTGGTCAGATTCTATGCTCTCACCTATATCCAAACCATATGCCCCTTGTTACTTGCAGTTTGAGGTTTAACAGGCCACTTATGCGTCATCAGTCTGTCCTCCGGATGCACTTCTCTTGGCCACATGCTGCTGGTCTATCATGTCTAATGAGACCTCCTGCTCTTTCCTCTTCTCTCTCCTCTTTGTGGCCTCTCTTGAGACTCCCTCACTTGATTCTAAGGTTCCACCTTTCTCTCTCTAGTGCCCAATCACAGGCTCCAGCCCCTTATTAATCAATAGCTTTAAACTGGGAAGTAAAGTTTACATAACAAACGTACAAGTGAAGATGCACTCCTCTGGATGGCAACCAGACCTCGGGGCTCAGAATTTAGCATTTGTATACATGACAATGGACCGAACCCTGACAGTTTGCAAGTGTCTTCTGGGCAAATATTGCATCTACACTCATCAAGAACGCTGGTCTAGAGTTTTTTTTGTTTTGTTTTGTCCTTATCTGTGTTTGTTACCAGTGTAGAATGAATTCAGTGATAATCATTCTCTTTCTATTTTATGAAGTAGGAAGGAGCATGAATATTAATTCTTCTTTAAAGGCCAAATAGAATACAGCACTAAATCCATCTGGTCTTGGGCTTATCTTGGTTGAGGAATCCTTTTTTTTTTCAATAATTTATTCACTTTACATCCTGAACAAGGCCCTTTCCTCCTCTCCTCCCAGTCCCACCCTTACAAATAATTCCCCTCACTAGCCCCTCCCTTTCTCAGAGAAGGAGAAGCCCCTCCTGGGTACCACCCTCCCCTGGGATATCTAGTTGCAGTAGGACTAAGCACATCCTCTCCCACTGAGACCAGTCTGTTTAGGGGAAGGGGATCCAATGGCAGGCAACAGAGTCGGAGACAGCCCCTGCTCTAATTGTTAGGGGCCCACATGAAGACCAAGCTGCACATCAGCTACAAAATGTGCAGGGGGCCTAAGTCCAGCCTGTGCATGCTTTCCAGTTGGTGGTCTCAAGTCTCTGCAGGTCTTCCTGTGGTGCCCTGGACCCCTCCAGCTTGATCAATTCTATTCCCCAGTCTTCCACAAGACTCTCCGAGCTCTGCCTGATATTTGGCTGTGGGTCTCTGCATCTCTTTCCATCCGCTGATGGATGAGGCATCTCAGGAGACAGTCATGGTTGGCTCCTGTCTGCAAGCACAGCAGAGCATCATTAATAGTGTCAGGGACTGGCTCTCTCACCGGATGGGTCGTAAGTTAAGGCAGTCATTGGTTGGCAGTTCAGTCTCTGCTCCATCTTTATCCCTGTGCATTTTGGGTTGAAGGTTATGGGTGGGTTGATGTCCCCCTCCCTCCACTAGAAGTCCCACTTGGCTACAGGAAGGGGCCACTATAGTCTCCATATCCCCTGCTGGTAGGAAACTCAGCTAGGATCACTTCCTAGACTCTCCCAGGTCCTCCCCCATCCCAAGTCTCCAGCTAGTCCCAGAGATGCCCCCCCTACCAATTTCTGTTCTCACTCCCGACCCTCTCCTGAACCCCCTCCCCATACCTGATCCCCATCCCCTTCTTAACCTCCTCTCCCACCCAGTTCCCCATCTCTATCCACCTTGCTCCCCCTTCTGAGTGAGATTCACACATCCTCCCTTGGGCCCTCCTTCTTACTCAGTTTCTTTGGGTCTGTGGACTGTACCATGATTACCCTGCACTTTATGGCTAATGTCCACTTATGAGTACATACCATACTTGTCTTTCTAAGTCTGGGTTACCTCACTCGGGATGATATTCTTAAATTCCATCCATTTGCCCTTTTAAAGACAAAGAAAACAGAAAAACTACATCTTGGTTGGCAGTTGCAGGGGAAACAAGCGAGCAGTTTAACAAGAACCAAGAACATGCATTACCTGGCACATTTCAACCCTGAATTTCTTGGGCACGGTTGGGTGTTTCCCATGGGACTTTTCAAGGCAGGGAGTAAAAACCAAAGATGGCTTCAGCTGAGACAAGATGGAAAACCCGTTGCCCTATTAACACTGTCTACATTTTATGTCTGTTTGACACAGGTAGAGTCATCTGAGAAGAAGGAATCTTAATTGAGGAAATGCCACCACAGGATTGGCATGTAAATAAATATTTTTGACTAATGATTGATGTAAGAGTGCCCAGTCCACTGTGGGCAGCGTCACCCCTAGGCACATTTAACAATCCTGGAGGAACGAGCCAGTAATGGCATTCCTCCATGGCTTCTGCACCAGTTCCTACCTCCAGGTTCCTGCCTTGAGTTCCTGCCCTCACTTCCCTGGATGATATACATTGTTACCCGAAAGTGTAAAATGAAATAAACCCTTTCTTCCTAAATTGTTTTTTGGTCACGGTATTTTATCACAGCAATAGAAACCCTAACTAAGACATCCAAGATTCTTTATTTTTTCCATGCATTTAAAAAGATAACTTTGCTAAGTACAATAATCTTTGTTAGTAATTATTTTATGAGATTGAAATGTATCATTCCATGCCAGGCAGTGGTGGCACACGCCTTTAATCCCAGCATTTGGGAGGCAGAGACAGGCGGATTTCTGGGTTTGAGGCCAGCCTGGTCTACAGAGTGAGTTCCAGGACAGCCAGGGCTACACAGAGAAACCCTGTCTCGAAAAACCAAAAAAAAAAAAAAAAAAAAAAAAAAAAAAAAAAAAAGTATCATTCCATATTGCTTTCCTGGCATTTAGAGCTTCTCCTGAAAGATCTGGTACTATTTATTCTATTGGCTTTACCACTGTGAGTTGGTGTCTTCACCACCACCCACTGAAGATTTTAACATTGCTTCTCTGTTCTTATCCCTGGCATTTTTCTTTTATCTTGTGTTTGTTTTATATGGTTACTGGGCCTTATATCCTAGAGCCTCACACCTCAAAACAGCTGAGCAGTGACCTGCACTCCCAGCTCCATTTTCCATTTTATTTTAAGACAGTGTCACACTGTAGGCCAAGATGGCCTTGAAGTTAAGATCCTCTCATCTTCTGAGTTGCTAGGATTATTGGCCAGGACCACCAGACCAAGACCATGCATTCTCTCTCTCTCTCTTCCTCTCTCTTCCCCCCCCCCGCGGTCGGTGTGTGTTCTGTGCGTGTGTGCCTGTGCGCATGTGTGCGATGCATGTGTGTGTGTGTGTGTGTGTGTGTGTGTGTGTGTGTGTGTGTGTGTGTGTGTGTGCAATTCTGACTGTCCTAGGGCTCACTGTGTAGACAAAGCTGGCCTGGAACTTACAGAGCTCTGGAACCCCTCAAGAGATAACCCCTCAATCACTCAAGCAGTGTCTCCAGGCTTCCACCTTACAATTGTCCCTTGTTTTCAGGTCTTCTCAAACAATAGGCTCCCTTAAGAAGGAAACTGAGAGTGACAAAGTGGATGTCTGTCACAAGTCCCCACTGGATTGAAGACTGCAGCCAACTGAACTTGCCCTATGGCTTAGACTGCCAATCTGTATAAGCGCCACTTGGACTGGCTGCACGGTGGGAGCCTCCTGCCAGCCTGTTGTGCCCAGGGCTGCCTGGCTCACCTTTTGGCTATAGCTTCAGTTTCTCTTTGCCTGTGGAGCTGAGGCTGGACCCAGAGGCTATTCCCTATGTTTTGCAGCAGTCTTTCTGTTTCTGCGTGCTTTTCTGTCATCCTTTTCTTGATAGCCAAAGTTCTCTTTCTTTTTGGAATAATTTGTCCTTTCTCACCCAGAGTCTCACTCACAGAAATCACTTGGCTATAGTTTATCTGCTATCTTACCCTAGAAGTCTATAAATGCTATTTACGAGTTTAGTTCTCCCTGTTGACTAGCCTTTTTCCTTACTTGTTGGCCACTTGAATTTCTGTAATAAATTGCCTCTTCATATCCATCCATCCATTTTCTTTTGAATTGCCTTCCTCATTACCATCCTTCCCTCTTCGGATTTTTAATGAGAACGGTGTGGATTTTAAAAATTAGCTCCATGGGGCTGGAGAGATGGTTTGGCAATTAATAGCACTGGCTGCTCTTCCAGAGGACCTGGGTTCAATTTCCGATGCCCAGACGATGGCTCATAGCCATCTGTAACTCTAGTTTCAGGGGATCCTTTGCCCTTTTCTGGCCCCCATGGACACCACACATGCACCTGGTGCACAGACATACATGCAAACAAAATTTATGAAATAAAGACAAGTCAATCCGTAAGTAAAATGAAATCTGAGGAAATGTTTCATTTTTTTCAATTCCATATTTATTTGTTTTGTGTGTATGTTTGGGTATGTGCATGCCACAATACATGTGTGGAAGTCAGAGGACAACTTGCAAGAGTTGGTTCTCTCCTTTCTTCATGGGAAACCTGGTTGAATCAGGTTGCAAGACTTGGAGGCAAGTGCCTTTACCTGCTGAGCCGTCTCACCAGCACATAAACTCTTCTTCTTTTGAGGTAGCCCTGGCTGACCTGAAACTTGAAAACAAAACAGATCACACTGGGCTCCAACTCACAGAGTTCTGCCTGCCTCTGCTTTCCTAGTGCTTGGATTAAAGGCGAAAGCTACCACATCCATTTAAAAAACAAAAACAAACAAACAAACATAGCCCTTCTGATTTTCAAGAATAAGCCATTTTCTTTAAAACAAACAAACAAAAAACAAAACAAAAAACCCATTAAACCAATACTGTTTCAAGCAGGATAATACTGGATTGCCAAAGAGTCAACAAAACATGTCAAATCCTATGCATCGGGTATTTTTATGGGCTTCAGGAAAATGATGGAGAACCCCCCAAAAGCCTCACATAACTAGTGAGGAAGAGTATTAAGCAGACACAGTAAACAAAATGTGCAAAATTCTAGACTTTCCTTTTTAACAATAAGAAGCATAAGAACTTGAAAATTGGGGCCAGCAAGATGGCTAGTGGGCACTTGCTGCCAAGTCTGATAACCTGAGTTTCAAGCCCCATGATCCACATGCCAGGAGAGACCCTTCTTCTGCCAGTTGTCCTCTGCCCTTGACACCTACCTGATACTGAGTGTGCGTGTGAACGAGCACACACATACTAAATACAAATAAACAGGGAACAAAAGAGATCAGTGGCTATTCCTGGGCAGTTGCTATAAAAGCTGAGACATACTGCCTAAGCTAGCAGAGAGAGGTAGAGCATCCCAGCAAAAGGAGCAGCCTTCCATATTTCTGACACCTCAAATCCTAAAGCCACATTGCTGTTGGTCATAAAATCAAGAACAGAGAGTGTAGAAGAGGGTTGAATTTAGAACTTGGCTCTTAATGGAATGGAAAGACTACAAGACTAACGGAGCCACGAGCATATTAACACAGCTACTCCTTGGCAACTGGAAGGAGACTGTGAAGCTTCCTTCTTAGGAGCTTGGGGTCCACCCTTGATGACATGCACTCTCCACCCATGCCCTGATATTGTCTCTATTCTTATCTCTGGCTATGGCTGTAGCTTGTTCTTTTGTCTCTCTTACAGAACTTCAGGAAGCATGCCAGGTATGCTTCCTGCTAAGGCTCACATCTGAGGGGGTGGGAAAAACTAAGTGAGCAGATATTCGAGCTCTTTCCTCCTGCTGAGCACAGCACGTGTTTAACGGGACCTCACTCCCCTGCCATATGTCCATGCAGACATTTAGTCACACACAGTTTCAAAGCCTTGCTATGAACTTTTTCTCTTGATCCCTGAAAATATCATAAATAGATGAGTATCTCTGATTCAAGCGACACTTCAGGGCTTATGCTTTTAATCCTTCTCTGAATTAACATGAACACGGAGATGATGCAAAGTAAAAAGAACCATTTTCCTCCCAGTTTGGCTTTGCACATTTTATAAGATATTCATCCTACCAGCCTCTTGGCCACAGTCTTCCTGTTCATGGGGTAGACTGTTAAATGAAATGCTTTGGACAAGAAAACTACAGTTAAACTGCTAGTAGGAATTTTTGTGTAATAAAAAAAAAACCAAATATGCCTTGCACATAGATTTCATTCTAATGTATGTTGAGTATAAGCCAATCTCGGGAAAAAGAATTTCCTTAGATGACATACAATAATATTGAAATGGATTTATCTTTGTTTCTTAATTTTTTTACATTATTTATTTGTGTGTGTGTGTGTGCGTGTGTGCGTGTGCATGTGTGCATGTGCGTGCGTGTGCGTGCATGTGGAAACTCAGAGAATAACTTTCAGGGGTCACTGTTTTTCTCCCAGCATGTAGATTCTGGGGATGAACATGGTCTCAAGTCTTGGCAGCAGGCATCTTTACCCACTGAGCATCTCATTAGGCCCCTAATTATTTCTAAGGAGTCTTCAGGTCTAAAGGGGTTCTTATTCATAGCTTGTTTCTCAAGAGAAAACAGAACAAACCTAGAGGTATCTCCATCTTCAACTATCCGCCCCCAATCTTATAAGACCTTTAAAAAACTATTTTTAACATACTTTTTATTATCATACACAGCTATATTTCACTGTGGCATTTTCAAACTGGGTTTGTTTTTGTTGTCTGTCTCGTCTCCAGCCCTCAGACAGTTACCCCACGGCCTTCTTTCCTCGTTTCACTTGGCTCCTTTGCTCCATGTTCTTGTCCCTTTCCATGCCTCCTACTTAGTTTCTTAGTCCACACCAACTTTTATACACTTCTATTTACATGCACACAAACATGAAAGTTAGGATCTGCACATGAGATAGAATATGAATTTTGTCTTCCTTAGTCACAGTTAATATACCTTGAAGACCCATCCATTTCCCTGCAAGTTTTATAATTTTAGTTTTTACAGTTGAGTACAAGTCAGTATACAGATATGGGAATATATATGTATATATTGCATTTTAATTATCTATTCTATTGGTGGACATAATAGACTGACTCCATTTCCTTGCTATTGTGAATAGAGCAGTAATAAATTTGGGTGTGCAAGTATCCCTGGATAAGACACGGAGCCTTTTGCACGCATGCCCAGGAAGGCTTAGCTAGGTCACATGGTACTTCTATTTTCAACTGTTTTGAGGAAAAACTGATTTCCATAATGACTGTACTAGCTTGCACGCCCACCAGCAGTGAATGAGAAAAGCTTCTCTTTCCCCAAATCCTCATCAGCATTTTTTGCTGCTTTCTCTTTTTCTGTTTTGGCTTTTTTTTCAAACAGGGTCTCACTGTGTAGCCCTGTCTATCCTAGAACTAACTTTGTAAACAAGGATGGCTTCAAACACCCATAGATCCATCTGTGTCTGCCTCCCAAGGGCTGAGATTAAAGGTCTGCACCATGCCTGCCTATATTTTTAAAATATTTTTATTTATTATTATGTATATAGATGCTCTGCCTGCATGTATGTCTGTGCACCATGCCCTGCAGAGGCCAGGAGGTCGGATCCCCCAGGAACTGGAGTTTCAGATGGTTGTGAGCCACCACATGGGTGCTGGTCCTCTGGAAGAACATCCAGTGCTCATGAGCATCTCTTTGGCCCCATTGTTTGCTTTCTTGATCTTAGTTATTCTGAGGTGAGACAGAATTCTAGTGTAGTTTTAATTTGCATTTCTCTGATGACTAAGTATGGTGACAATTTAAAAAATATTTAATTGCATTTACGTTTCTTTTTTTGAGACCTGTCTATTCATTAGCCCACTTTTTTTTTTTTGTGTTCCAATGAGTCTTTATTTATAGACACGCAAATCTTAATTTCATAGGACTTTCGTGTATCATGAAATGTGATTTTGAAAACCACTCAGAAACATAGAGACCATTCTTAGCTCACAGGCCATACAAAAACAGATGGTGGGGCTGGACCTCATAAGCACAGTCACTTCCTAACCTCTGTTCTAAATACCTTTGACACGTATCTGCTGGCATGGACATAATGTTCATTAGCCCACTTTTAACTGTTGGTTTCATTCTTGGTGTTCCATTTGTACAATTCTTTCTATATTCTAGATACCAACTCCTTATCTAAGGAGTTGATTATTTTCTCATTCTCTGTTGATGTCCTTTGGTATGCAGAAACTTGAATTTCATGCAGTGCTTGGGTACTTAGGACTATTTCCTGTGTTAGTTCTGACCAGTCTCTATAACTTGAAGTGTATTCCTTGTTTTCCTCTAGCAGGCTGTAGAGTTTCATGGGGTTTTGTTGTTTGTTTGTTTTTGTTTTGTTTTGAGACAGGGTTTCTATGTGTAGTTTTGTCTGTCCTGGAACTTGCTCTGTAGACCAGACTGGCCTCTAACTCACAGAGATCTGCCTCCCAAGTGCTGGGATTAAAGAGTTTCGGGTTTTAAACTAAAGTCCTTGAACAATTTTTAATTGCTTTTGTGCAGGATGAGATATGTGGATCTAATTTCCTTCTTCTGCAGGTAGAGATCTGATTTGGCCACTAGATGTTGAATAATCTGTGCTTCTGTTCAGTATATGGTTTCGATGCCTTTCTTAAAATTTAGGTGGCTTTATCTATGTGGGCTTATTTCTTGGTCCACTATTCTATTGGTCTACATGTCTGTTTTTTGTGCTAGTGCTGTCTTAGTCAGGGTTACAATTGCTGTGATAAAACACTCTGAGCAAAGCAAGTTGAGGAGGAAAGGGTTTATTTGGCTTACACTTCCATATCATTGTTCATCATCAAAGGAAATCAGGACAGGATCTAAAACATGGCAGGAACCTGGAGGCAGGAGCTGGTGAAAAGGCCATAGAGGGCCATAGAGGCTTGCTCCACAGGGCTTGCTCAGACTGCTTTCTTATAGAACCCAGGCCAGAAATGGCACCAGCCACAATGGGCTGGGCCCTCCCCATCAATCACTAATCAAGAAAATACCTTATAGGCTTGCAAATAGCCTGATCTTTATGGAGACTCTTTTTTGTTTTCAACTTTCAATTGACCCTTTGTGAGTTTCACATCATGTACCCCAATGTCACTCATCTTCTCGTCCTCATGCATCAGCCCCCAAATAAAACAAACACAAACAACAAAAACAAAAAACAAAAAAACAAAGCATAGAAAACATCTCGTGGCTAAGATCAAGAATTGACAAATGGGACCTCATGAAATTGCAAAGCTTCTGTAAGGCAAAGGACACTGTCAATAGAACAAAACAGCAACCAACAGACTGGGAAAAGATCTTTACCAATCCTATGTCCGATAGAGGGCTAATATCCAACATATACAAAGAACTCAAGAAGTTAGACTCCAGAAAACCAAA
>JAPYYD010002741.1:0-14952 GCA_028551405.1 Uromys caudimaculatus
ACACACACACACACACACACACACACACACACACACACACACACACATCTCCAGGCGTTTCTTCAAAATCCAGAACAGCTCCAAAGTGACTAGCCCCAGGTGGTTCAGCCTCACAGACTGCTTCAACTGGGCCTGCACTTTCCTACCTCCAGATGATTCCAGAGAGCCTGAACTGCTGAGTTAACCAACCAGCTCACCCAGCACTTGGTCAGCATCCCAATTTTCTTAGCTTCCCAGAGATGCTGTTGTCCCCAGACAACAGGAAGCAGTCTAAAGCATTCTGTCTAAACTCCTCCCCACAGTTACCTGGCAACAGCCAGGTAGGCTTGACTCACTGCTTGCCCCCCCTCCCTCTCTTGCTCTCTTGCCCTCTTGCTCTTCCCTTCTTGCTCCCCCTCCTTCCCATTCCCTTCCCCCCTCTCTCCATGTGGTCATGGTCAGCCTCTTCTTCTTTACTCTCTCCCTCTCTCTGCCTTTCTCTGCCTCTATTACCCTCTCAACTCCCCTCCCCATGCCCTGAATAAACTATTCTATACTATACCATCGTGTGGCTGGTCCCTCAGGGGGAAGGGATGCCTCAGCATGCGCCCACTGAGGCACCCCCTTCCCCCACACCTCACCACACACCCAAGAACATATCCGCCCTTCTCTCTTTATCTTTTTATAATCACATCATAAAGAACACAACGCCCACATTTCTCCCTCATCACCACCCTTTCCTAATTCCTCGATTTTAATTAAACAAAAAGGGAAAGCAGTATACGGACAATTCCACTGGCCTGCTCTCAGGAAACTAGCAACTGCTTATATCATCATCTGTGGCCATCACCTGCCACCTCTGCCTGGTGTGCCAGGTGTGTGCTGCAGATAAAAGAACTGCCAGCCACCCAAGCTCTCTCTCTCCCTGGATTCCCCCTCTCTTACTCTCTGCACATGCCCTCTCTCTGGCCCCTCTCTCTACCCTCTTGGCTCTCTCTCTGCTCCCTGTCTGTCTGTCTGCATGTCTATCTGCCTCTATCCCTTCCCCACTCACTCCTCTCTCCTGCCCCAATATACCTCTTTTGCACCAGATTTGTTGGATGGCATAATTTCTCAGGGGTATACCTTATCATGACCTCATCAAAGATACCCCTTTGCTGCATTACATTTCATAATAGGCAGCCCCCTGCAACCTCACAAGCCATTCCTGCCAGGGAACTAGATATGATGACTACTAGGTATATAAGATATACTAGGTATATCTTCATCTCTCTGTTTCTCCAGACCTAAGTCTCATCCCCAGCTCTGTAGCAGAACACCTGCTGCAATCCCCCTTTCCTCTTTGACCCCATCCCCAACTGATCACAAAGATCTTCTCCTCCAACCTTCCTTCCCCCAACTCATTCCATTATCCCAGCTTCCAACACTAGCAAACATTCCCTGGGAACATACCAGCTGAACAGGCCTGGGAAACACCAAAGCTAACTGACAGCTTTTCATTCCCCCCTCCTCTCTTCCAAATCGAATCCCTCAGGGTCATCCCTATCTCAGCAACAAAACACCTGTACAGCTCCCCCCTGCCCCAGCTCATACCTCCTGTGGATCCCATAAACTTTTCCTTTCAAACACCCATTTCCTCATTCATTGCTTTTTCCCAGCCCCACACTCCAGCAGGCACTTCCTGCTAAAGCCACAGGCCCCTTCTGCCAGGTAAGCAGATAGGCTGACTGTAGATCTTCCCCTCCCCTTTTGTTCCTCCAGATCTAGTCTACCTGTCTCATCTCCAGCTCTATAGCAGGCCTTCTTGGCTGACCTTTCTTTACTGTCTACCCCCCACTCCAAGGAGGCTAAAGAAGTAGATTGTGTTTGAACATTCTGCTTTCCTCCCCCTGTGCATCCCCTCAGACCCCTAGCCTATCCCCATTACTAATGTTAGTTCCCAATACCAATAATCATATTTTCCCTGGAAACTCTAGTGGCCTCACCTATCAGGTACACAGAAAATTTCCTTCTAGGCAACACACAGCCATCACGCTCTCCTAAAATCCAGAAAGGAAACAGAAAGAAAGGAACAAAACACCTACCCAACAAAGACAAAACCAGGAATCAACACCTACACTTATAATCATCCCAATCCCAGATGCCTAGACATCAGCATAAATACATATTCAATAACAGCCAGGACAGTATGTCTACACAAGAGCCCAGCAACCCTACCACAGCAGGCCCTGAATATTCCAAAATAGCTGAAGCCCAAACCAAAGACTTTAAAACAGACTATATGAAGATGATATATATCTTTAAAGAAAAAAAAATGAAAACCCTTAAAGATATCCAGGAAAATACAAACAGTACAATGAAATTAATAAAATTATTGAAGACATGAAAATGGGAATAAAATCAATAAAGACAATTCAAACTGAGGGAATTCTGGAAAAGAGAAATGTAAGAATTCAAATAGGATCTACAGAGGCAAGTTTCACCAACAGAACACAAGATCTGGAAAGAGAGAATCTCAGGTGTTGAAGATACAATAAAAGAAATGGATACATTGGCTAAAGAAAATGTGAAATCTAGAAAACTCCTGATCCAAAACAACTATGAAATCTGGGACACTATGAAAAGACCGAAGCTAAGAATCCTAGGAATAGAAAAAGGAGAACAAGCCCAGATCAAAGGCCCAGAAATTATTTTTGACAAAATTATAGAAGAAAACTTTCTTAACCTAAGGAAGGAGAAACTTATAAAGGTACAAGAAACATACTGAACAACAAATAAACTGAACCAGAAGAGAAAAGTCCCCTTGACATATAATAAAAACACTAAACATACAGAACAAACAAAGAATATTAAAATTGCAAGTAATATATATATGCAAACCTATTAGAATTACAATTGACTTCTCAATATAGACACTTAAAAGCCAGGAGAACATGGACAGAGGTATGCTGTAGACTTTAAGAGGCCATAGATGGCAGGCTAGAATACTATACCTAGCAAAACTTTCAATCACTATAGATAGAAAAATTAAGATATTCCATGATGAAGCTGAATTTAAACAATATTTATCTACAAATCCAGGTCAACAGAAGGTACTAAAAGGAAAACTCAAACCTAAAGGGTTTAAATGCAATCATGAAAGCACAGAAAATAATCTCAGACAAGCAAAATAAAGGACACACACACACACACACACACACACACACACATACACACACACCACTACTACCACCACCACCACCTCAATAAAAAGACTAACAGAGTTAATGTGGCATCCTATCTGATCACTGTGGATTAAAGTTGGATATAAACAACAACAGAAAGCTTACAAAGTCATGGAAGCTGAACAGCTCACTACTCAATGAAAAGGGAGACAAGACAGAAATTAAGAAAGAACTTAAAGACCTAGAATCGAATGAATGTGAATACACAACACACACAAACGTATGGGACACAAAGAAAGTAATTCTAACAGGCAAGTATGTAGCAGTAAGTGCCTACTAAATAATTGGAGAGATCTCATACTAGCAACTTAACAACACACCTGAAAGCTCTAGAACAAAACAGAAATCACACCAAAAAGGAGTAGATGGCAAGATGTATTCATACTCAGGTCTGAAACCAATAAACTAAAAACAAAACAAAACAAAAAAGACAAAGAGAAAATAAGATGGACACTAATACAAATGAACTAAAAGGCAGAGAAAGAAGATACAAATTAACAAAAGAAGAAATGAAAAGGGGGCATAGAAACAGACACCAAGGAAATCCAGAGAGTCATAAGGACATATTTTAAAAACCTGTACTCACCAAATTAGAAAATCTAAAAGAAATAGAAAATTTCTCAATAAGTATCACTTACTAATGTTAAATTAAAATTAGACAAACAATTTAAATAGACCAATAGCTTATAGTTAAATAGAAGCAGTCATTAAAGTTTGCCCAGTGAAAAAAAGCCTAGAGCCGGATAGTTTTAGTGCAGAATTCTACCAGAATTTCAATGTAGAACTAATGCCAACACTACTCAAATTATTCTACAAAATAGAAACAGAAATAGCATTACCCACTTCATTTTACGAGGCCCCAGTTACCTTGATATCCAAACCACATAAAGACAAAACAAAGAACGGAAATTATTGACCAATTTCTCTTATGAACATAGATGCAAAAATAATAAAATACTTACACACCAAATCCAAGAACAACATCCAGAGATTCAGGTTCAGTATATGAAAACCAATACATTTAATTCATCAGATAAACAAACTGAAAGAAAAAAATTCACATCTTTATCTCATTAGATATATAAAAGGCCTTTGTAAAAATCCAACACCCTTTCATGATAAAAGTCCTGGAAATATCAGGGATACAAGAAACACACCTCAACAAAGGTATAACGGTTGTGCCGAAACATTCATGAAGCAATCAAACTCACCACTGACCAACAAAGTGGTTCAGGTGGAGAAAAGCTCCCAAACACTCATGGAGACAAGGTTTTATAGAAAATCGCAAGTAAAGGGGTGGATGTTACTAGCCTGGCAAGCATTTAATTGGGGTACTACTGTGACCTTTAGCATAATTGGCTGGCACTGGGAGCCCAACCTGACTTCTGCTTTCAAAATTGGTGGTTATTAGGCAAGGTTGGGCTTGTAACCTGGAGGTGTAGATTTGCTGGGGAATAACCAGGAAACCAGTGCTAGACTCTGGATTTGTTGGGGGAAGCCTGGAAACTGGAGCTAGGTACCCGCCTGTTAGTTGACTTGAGTTTAACCTTAGGTCAGGTTTTCTAAGATGGAGTCTGAACCCAAAAAATTTGGTCTCTCATAACAAAGGCAATTTACAACAAGCCCATAGCCAAATTAAATCCAGAGAAACTCAAAGCAATTCTATTAAAATGACGAACAAGACAAGGTTGTCCACTCTCACCATACCTATTCAATATAGTACTTCAAGTCTTAGCAAGAGCAGTAAGACAACTGATACAAATAGGGAAAGGAGAAGTCAAAGTATCTTTATTTGCAGGTGATGTGATAGAATACATAGGTGACCCCCCAAAAAAAATCCAGAGAGAAAATCGTACAGCTGAAAAACACTTTCAGCAAAGTAGCTGGCTACAAAATTAAAAGCAGAAAGAGTGTAAGAGCCAGAGGGGATGGAGGACTCCAGGAGAACAAGGCCCTCCATATCAACATGAGCAATGCTCATATGAACTCACAGAGACTGAAGCAGCAAGTACAGGGCCTGCATGAGTCTGCTACGGTTGTCTGTGTTTATATTATGGCTTCCACTTTAGTGTTTTTATGGGACTTGTGAATGTGTGAATGAGTGGGTCTCTGATTCTTGTGCCTTCTCTTTGGGTTCTTTTCTTTTTCTGTGGGCTTGTCTTGTCCAACTTCAATGTGATGATCTTTGGGTTTTTTTTGTTTTTTGTTTTTTGTTTTTTAGATTTATTTATTTATTATATGTAAGTACACTGTAGCTGTCTTCAGACACCCCAGCAGAGGGCATCAGATCTCATTATGGATGGTTGTGAGCCACCATGTGGTTGCTGGGAATTGAACTCAGGACCTTCAGAAGAGCAGTCAGTGCTCTTACCCGCTGAGCCATCGCTCCAGCCCCCCCCCCTTTTTTTAAAAAGATTTATTTATTTTATGTATGTGAGTACAGATGATCTTTGTTTTATGTTATTGTATTTTATTTTGTTATGTCTTAAAACATGTTCTATGTTTAGTTTTAGATTTTTTTTACTAATTTATTTTCTCATAGATTACATCTAGACCTCAGTTTTTTCCCTCCCTCCTCTTCTCCTAGTCCCTCCCTCCCCATCCACTCCCCCTTCAGAAAGGGGCAGGTCTCCCAGGGATAGCAACCAAACAGGGCTTATCACGTTGCAATAAGACCTCCCCTCACATTAAAGCTGGATGAGGCAAAAACCTGCTCTCTTCTAATGAAAGACAGAAAAGAAATGGATCTGGATGGAAGGGGAAGTGGGGAGGAACTGGGAGGGGTAGATGGAGGGGAAGTTGTAATCAGGATATAATGTATGAAAAAAGAATGTATTTTTAACAAAAGGGGAAAAGGAAGTTCTCTAAAGATACAGCAAAGGTGAAAACTTACTAAACATTCCTCATGAATATGGAAGTATGAATAGTGACTACAAGATCCCACTTCGCAGCAGTTGTTACTACGAGGGACATGGACAGTAGGAATCTTTCATGAGAATGTAAGAAAATTAGAATCCTGTGCCATTGCTGCTGGAAATGGTGCTATGGTAAACGTGGAAAACCCCATGGCAGTTCTTCCAACATTTAAACTTAAAATAGATCATGTGATCCAGAACTTCCACATCCCCAAATAAACCCCTTGAATCTGAAACCCCAGGTTTACGCAGATATATCTGTATACCAATGTTCCTAGAAACGGTTTCTCAACAGCCAAAGATAAAACCCTAGTATTCATAGAGGGATCCGAGAAAAAGCAAACTTGTTTCATGTACCATTTCTTTTGCACCACTGATGCAAGAGAGAACAACATAGAACTGGCTAATAATTTTTAATATTTTAAAACATTTTTGAGCAGATAGATCTATTCATTTCATCTGTTTCTGATAGTCTTTGAGCAAAAATTAACTTGTGTTCTGATTTTGAACTCCCTCCAATGACTCCCTAGCACAATAAAAATAAATCAATTAGCATGTCTTTACATTGCTATGTG
Source organism: Uromys caudimaculatus (assembly GCA_028551405.1). Taxonomy (NCBI): domain Eukaryota; kingdom Metazoa; phylum Chordata; class Mammalia; order Rodentia; family Muridae; genus Uromys; species Uromys caudimaculatus. The sequence goes on from JAPYYD010002741.1 coordinate 6,694, forward strand.
AAGTGGCCATTCATGCCTTTCCTAACTTCACCTTCTACAAGTCTTCCTTCCCATTATTATCAGCTATAATTCTCACATCCAATGTTCTTGAGAGGGCATCCTGAAACTCTTTTACATTTACCAATTGATATACTTAAGGGTCACTTCCCCAGCCAAGCCACAGAGCTACCAATTTTTCACATAATCGGCCAGGCAGTGGTGGCACACGCCTTTAATCCCAGCACTTGGGAGGCAGAGGCAGGTGGATTTCTGAGTTCGAGGCCAGCCTGGTCTACAGAGTGAGTTCCAGGACAGCCAGGGCTACAGAGAAACCCTGTCTCGAAAAAACAAAAACAAACAAACAAACAAAAAAAAAAACCAAAATTTTTTTTTTCACATAATCAAATCCCCATCATTTACTTTCACTTCCTTGGTCAAGTCTTGAGAGTATCTCGTCCCAAGCACCGTCTCCCATGCAGTCTCATATTCGATCTCATGATCTGACTTCTATTTCCCCTGTGTATGATTATTTATCACTTTCTGACTCTTGGGATGAAGGGTTTCTGAGCTCAGGGATCTTCCTCTTCTATTTCATGGTGTATTTATTGCATATAATAATACCTTGCACATAGCTGGTGTTGTAAATGTGGCACTCTGCCAGTGTTTCAGCAACTCAGTGACAGCAGCTTATGTCATTGCCTGCTGGAGCCAAGTGCCCTGCATTTCCTCTGTTGCAACTCTGCAGGACATATTTCTACTGTCCCTAGGAGTTGCTAAGCAACATGTACTTCTGTTAAAAGGTCCAGCCACTCCTGATCACTCCCGCTGTCTTGTTCATTTTCTCTGTCTCCTGGTCTCTCTGTCTCTCTGTGTGTCTTTTTCTCTATCCTGTCTCCCTCTGTCTGTCACTGTGTCTCTCTGTCTCTGTCTCTCTCTTTCATGTTCCCACTCTGAGAAAGCCTTCCCAATTTGCCAAGGTACTCTTCCTTCACTGCTTTATCCGAATAGGTGGAACTTGATTATTGTTGAAAGAAATGAATGATTATAGATCCATGTGCATTGTGGAGAATTCAAATAGATGGTAGATAAGTGATGTTAGACTATAGAGAAGAATGGTCTGCTATTCAGGCCATGTCCACTTGTAAAAGCTTCTTTTTACAGCCACATTTGCTGTAAGGAATGTCAAGTCTCCTAACAACAGCCAGTCTGTGAACATATGAACCCCATCCAACAAACTTCCCAGGTACCCAGATTTCAGAAGAAAGGCAGGCACATTCTTATTCCCCCAAGAAAGTATACACATCTCAGGTTACCTGGGGTATCAGAGGGCTGGCTACTAGTATAATGGATATACATCCACCAGCTGTATTTCTCCTCAGAATGGAGCATTCCCTTCCCTGGATTTCCCTTTCTACCTAGGAATCAGGGAGAGGCTGACAGCCTGTGAAGCATCACTACTTTCTCCAAGACCTATAAGAATGAACAGCCTCCCACTCTGCTTTGTGGGACTGAATTCTCATCAGAGCCCCACTCATGCTGTGTGTCTACCTTGGCATTGGAGTCTGAACTCTCTTCAGTGTCTCCACCATGCTGCTCTCACTTTGCATGCCCATGACATGAATAACTCTCAGAATGCATGAAAAAGAAAACTCACAGCATTATTTGTGTAAAATAGAATCAGGCAGACATGTAATCGCATCAGGCATTTGGGAAAGAAATAGCGATATCAGAGGCACATATGGGAATCCCTTTTTTAAATAACAGCTGTCCCTTCTGATGCTGATACTAAATGGAATACAAAATCAACAGAATTTCCCAGAAAGAGCAATTACTTGCAAAGATGGGGCTTGCTTTCCCTCTGGGGTTTATCATGGTGAAATATTTTCCTTGTTAACTATTATATTATATGTGGCATACAAAAGGATACAAGCCTGGATTTTTTTAGAAAGATAGGGATTTTGATACTTTATCATGGACAAGATTTAAACCCTTGTTATAGACTGGAGCTGTTACAGCTAGGGCCATATCTTTCCTATCAGAATAAAGTGCTGTAGCCTGACTCTAGATCCCCTTAGTCCCTAAGGGGGTTACATAAGGACCCAAATAGACCTGCCACACTCTAGGGTAATCCTTACCACTGTCTTTGTAGAAACAATTATCAGTAGATAGTAATTTACACAGGACTCCTCTCCAAAAATAATTACTGTTTTCTTTTCATCACTTCCTGTTTTGTTCTATCATGGAAAACAAAGTAGTTTTCTCTTTTATATGGTTTATACTAAAAATGTATAACACACACACACACACACACACACACACACACACACACACACACACTTCAAGGCTGTAAGTATCCATTGTTAAGTTTCAAACCCAGGACAAATGGCTGAGGTGCCTATTTAACTTGTCAAAGCAGACTTGGCCCAGCATCCCCCAGTCTCCCTGTTACAGAGCATGACTGCTTTTCTACCCTGAACTCTCCAGCCCGGGCTGGGCTGCCCTGCCCAAGAGGCTCTTCCCTATATAATTTAGCCATTTTGGTTACCTGCCCCTTTTGTGCCTTTGTCCTCCTAGCACTGTTTTCTTCCCTGCCTTTGACCATTTATGTTCCTGGATGAAAGACACACACACAGGCTTTATATTTTTAAAAAATATTTATTTATTTATTTATTTATTTATTTATTTAATATAAGTACACTGTCTCTGTCTTCAGACACACCAGAAGAGGGCATCAGAGCCCATTACAGATGGTTGTGAGCCACCATGTGGTTGCTGGGAATTGAACTCAGGACCTCTGGAAGAGCAGTCAGTGCTCTTAACCACTGAGCCATCTCTCCAGCCCTTATATTTTTTAAATATGCCTCAGGTAGCACAATAGCTGGGCAACTGCCTACCCTCCATGCTGTTAGAATCTACCTTCCCATGGATAACCCCAAGCCATCACTCATTATTTACTATGTTCCATCTGGGCTGCTCTCAACTCCAACCAGACAGCTCTCTGGGCCATGTTCTCTTGGCCCCTAGCCCATGGTGGCTTTCTCTCTCCTGAATGTTCTTCTATCTCATGGCAGCTTCTCTCTCCTTTCTCCTCCAGGTCATCTCTCTCTAAGCCTGTGAAACCTCAACCCCACCTATGTCTCTTCTGCCCAACTATTAGCTGTCAGCATCTTTATTCACCAATAAGAATTAACCTGGGGGCAGTGCCCCAGGGGCTACATGCAGACTTCAGGTCTTGGGGGCCACACTTAGCATTATAATCTTTACAATAGACAGCAATAGACAAAACCTCAGCAGCTTGGAGCATGGACAACCCAGGGACCACACCCTTAAAAATAAAAAGAACTCTCTCTCCTCACCAGAAACCATTAATTGTCAATATCTCTCCAGTTAGGCATGGGGGGCTATGAGTCCCTCCCCACCCATGATACGATGTTGATTGGTTTGATCTTCGGAAGGTCTTTTGGCACAGACTTTTTTTTAAAATTCATTTATTTATTATATGTAAGTACACTGTAGCTATATTCAAACACCACAGAAGAGGGCGTCAGATCTCATTAGGGATGGTTGTGAGCCACCATGTGGTTGCTAGGATTTGAACTCTCAACCTTCAGAAGAGCGCTCAGTCCTCTTAACCGCTGAGCCATCTCTCCTCGGAAGGTCTTTTGTACATAACTACAGCTTCAGTGAATTCAATTATCCTGTCATGTCCAGAAGACAGTTTCACTTAGGTTGTCCCTGATTTCTGGCAATCAAAATATTTCTTCTTCCTCTTCTTTGATGCTCGGCAAGGCAAGAAAGAACATTTATTTGGTGCTGCTTACAGTTTCAGAGCTTCAGTCCATCATCATGGCGGGAAGCATGGCAGCATGTAGGCAGACATGGTGCTGGAGGAGCTGAGAGCTCTACATCTTGATCCAAAGGCAGCAGCAGGAAACTCTTTGGCAGGCAGCCAGGAGGAGAGTTTTCTCTACACTTAACAGAGCTTGAACATATATAAGACTTCAAAGCTCATCCCCACAGTGACTCACTTCCTCCAACAAGGCCACACCAACTCCAACAGGCCACACCTCCTAATAGTGCCACTCCCTATGGACCAAGCATATTCAAACCACTACACCATCACACACCTAAGAGAACACAAAAATGGTACTCAAGAAATAGTGAAGAGTTAAAATAAAAATGCAGGCAAGACTAGCCCAGACACTCCCGCCTTCCCCCTCCCCTCCTCTCATTCTGGTCAGCTTGACCAAGGACATTCTGTTTTCCCTGCCATAAGATAAAAACAAACCACAAGGACATTTATGTAACTGAAACCCTGTATGCATGGAAAATTCCATTTGCTCTTTTCTATAAATACTTTCAATTTTAGCTGGTAGGGGTCGACTCCTCTGGTCTCTGTATAGACTATGAGTCGGCCCTAGTGCACTAGAATGAGCCCGAATAAACCTCTTGTATTTACATCAAGAATGGTCTTTCGTGAGTTCTTGGGGGGTCGCGCCATCCCGAGACTTGAGTGAGAGTCTCCCTAGCTCGGAGGTCTTTCAATAGACTGAGAAGGAAATCCCAGAATCAATTCCATTAACAACAGCCTCAAAATAAATAAATAAGTATAAATTAAATAAAATACTCTGGCATAAGCCTAACTAAGGAAGTTACAATGAAAAATTTCAAAATACTGAAGAAACCAAAGATGGCATCGGAAAATGGAGAGATCTCTCAAGTACAGCAAAGGGAACTTAATCAACTAAATAAGAAGCCTATAAAATATGGGGGGGAAATGTTTGACAGTTACACATCTGACAGATTTAGTGTCTTGAATATACAAGAAACTAAAAAAAGTAAACAACAAGAAACAAGTAACCAAATTCACCCTAGTCAAAATGGCTAAGATTTCCAAAAGGATACATGGCAAGGATATGGCTGCATTGTTGGTGGGAGTGCAAACTGATGCAGCTGCTGGGGAAATCAGCCTTGGGGATCGTCAGAAAATGAAAACTAGATCAGAGAAAGATTTGATATGCCCAACTGTCAGGAAAAGAGAGAGGGAGGGGAAGCTACTTCAGAGAGAGCAGAAGATAGAAGAAGGAGGAAGTTTTACTGGGACAGTTGTACACAGACAGGCTGCAGAGATATAACAAGCTAGACCCAGGTAAAGACAGAACAAATCAGAGAATGAGATGGAGCCAGAAGATTAGAACATAGTGCCAGAGTTAGTATCAGGCCAAGCAGAGCAATTCAGTCAGAAATTGAGAGAAGCCAGATTTAATCAGTTAGCATGGAAAGGGGTTTGGGGCTAGAACAGCTGAGTTGAATCAGCCAGCCAGAGATAGAAAGAAGAACTAGGAAGGGGTGAGCTTATTCAGCTGCAAGTCTCAGAGGCTCAAAACATTCTAGGCATAGATAGATTGTAGGAAGACTAGAAGCTTTCGGATTAGGCCTAGATTAGTAGACTGATGCAGTAAGAAAGTCTCAAAGACCACAATTACACCAGGCTAATAAAAGATACATTTACATTCCCATCCAGGCACTTTATGATACATTAGTAATACAATTTTAGCAGCTTTCAGGTTGAGGTATTTATAGACTTATACAGAAATGTGTTGGAGACAAAGGCCTTGGCCTTTTGCATATCTGCTGGACGAAAGATCCCAGGTTTGTCTAAGTCTGCTAGCCACAGTGTCTCGGATCGCTCAGCAGGTGTCTCCTTTAGGCCCTGACTCTTAGGCTCGGCTTGATTAGCATTTCAAGGTGTTCCAGCTCCAGCAGGCCTCTCCCTGTTTCCTCCCCATTGTTACTGCCCCCAGGTAGGGATTAAACGTCCGGCCTTTAGCTCAGGTACAACTATGGCATAATTGATGTCTGGTCGCATTATGGATTCTCCCCGCCCCTGCCATTTCCCGCCCTAATGTGTTTAAAACATTGTAACATTAAAGAGTTCTTTTGAGCTTGATCGGATTCTGTTGCTCCAACGCATTCCTTTGTTTCCTGCTTCTTTCTATTATCAATGGCTTCCTTCCACAGCATTTCCACAGCACGGAGTACCCGCTGGCGGGAACTTTGAAACTAGAAATTGTTACAGAAATGTTTTAAGAATAATGCAAGTATTTCCTATTTATCTTTTGCCTATTTGTTTAAATTTACTTACTAATATCTCACTACCAGCTTCCTGATTCCATTTTTGCTTTTGTGAGACAAGGTCTGTGTCTTAGTTATTTTTTTCCTGTTGTTTTGACAAAAAGCAAGTTAAGGGACAAAGGGTTTAGTGTTGCTCACAATTGCAAGAAAGTCAAGGTGGGTGAAACATTGGGTCAGATCACATCCACAATCAGGAATCAGAAAGTGATGAATTAATGAATTCCTGCTGTGTAACTCACTTTCCTCCTCTTATACAGTCCAGGATATAGGCCATGGAATGGGTCTACCCAAAGTGGCCTGGTCTTCCCACCTCAATTAATGGAGTCAACATAATTCTCCACAAGTATGCCCAGAAGCCCATTTCCTGGGTGATTCTATCTTCTGTCAAGTTGATGTCACCAACTATCACAATGTAGAAAAGCAATTCACTAACTATCCTAGAACTTGCTATGTAGATCAGGCTGGCCTTGAACTTAGAGTGATTCTCTGGCTTCTGCCTCCATAATCATCAGGTTAGAAGTGCAAGGCATGGCATTTTACCACCTCATTTGCTTCTTTGTTATTGGTTTAGGAGATAAGGGTCTCATTTTGTAGCTCAGACTGGCCTGGGATTCACATTGTTGCCCAGGCTAGACTCAAACTAGTAACAAGCCTCCTAGTTTATAATTGTTGGTATTTCATATATGTTGATATTTCATATATGTAGCACCACATCCTGCTTAATTTATGTGGAAGTTTAAATAAGAATGGCCCCCATAGGCTCATATATTTGAATGATTGGTTATCAGGGAGTGGCATTATTTGAGAGGGATTAGGAGGTGTGGCCTTGTCAGAGTAGGTGTCACATTGTTGGAAGAAGTATGTCACTGGGCTTTGAGGTTTCAAAAGCACATGCCAGATCCAATGTCCCTTGAAGTGGAAACTTATGGGTTCTTTGGAAAGTCAGTTGTGTTGGATGGTGTTTTTGTTGGGGCAAACACATGGAGTGCTTTCCTAAAGCGGATATATGTGAAAGGCTAAGGCAGGCTCATGAAGGAACGTTTCACTGAAGCAGGCACAGGTGAAAGTATATTCTGCTAAAGCAAGCACGTGAAAGGACATGTGATGAAGGATTCTTCACTAACAACACACATGTATTGGTCTACCTTACATTGTGTAGTTGAGCTCCATTTGTCGGGACTCCATAGAGAGACACACACCAAAAAACTTCTGGTGGTGTGCTGTGGTTTCTTGCTGCTTCCTCAGACTCGAGCTGATTGGCAGAGTGATGCCAGAGGAGACGGATGCATGTGCTAAGTAAGGCAAGACCACGTGATGTTTGGAGGGAGTATAAAAATGACTCCACAGACAGTGACAGGCTGAGCTAGGCTTACTTATAGACTTACAGAGCTAGTTGTGCAACGTTGGTCCCGAGTCTTCGCTGATCTTCACTTTGCTGAGAGAGGCACAGCCGAGAACTTCTCCTGGCATTCCTCCTGGTCTCTCCTGATGACTCATGCCAAAGCTGAGGCCTGGCTGTCTACTGGTCACCGCTTCTGATTTGTGTGTGCTATCCAGACTCTACCTCACTGGACTGCTGGTGTATCTGTGAAGTATTTGAGAGTGGATCAAGCTTCTGCTGACTTCTGTGAACTGAACTGCTGATTTCCTGACAACAGATAGGAGGAGTTGCTCCAAAGAACCTTTCTAAACAGGTCCACTTCCCCTGTATTCTTTCTTTTCCACTACCTCGGTTGGGTGGTGGGCTAGAAGAGAGGTTAAAGCGTTTAAAAACCATCATTAAAAGTAGACTTTAAACAATTTAAGTTACAGTCTTTCTTCTTGCTGCCTGCAAGTTCAGATGTAGAAGTCTCAGCTACTTCTCCAGTACCTTGTCTGCCTGTGTGCTTCCATGGTTCTTGCTATAATAATAATGGACTTACTCTCTGAAACTATAAGCAAACCCCAATTAAACATTTCCTTTGTAAGAGTTGCCTTGGTGGGCTGGAGAGATGGCTCAGCGGTTAAGAGCTCCGACTGCTCTTCCGAAGGTCATGAGTTCAAATCCCAGCAACCACATGGTGGCTCACAACCATCCGTAATGAGATCTGATGCCCTCTTCTGGGGTGTCTGAAGACAGCTACAGTGTACTTACATATAATAAAT
>JAPYYD010002742.1:0-14951 GCA_028551405.1 Uromys caudimaculatus
TATGGATAGCGCGGGGTGACTCGCCCGAAGCGCTTGCGCATTAAGGGTGTACATGACTAATCACCGCCCACTCCCGGGGCGCGCCAATCAGTGGAGGACACGCTGCCTCAGGGCTATATAAGCAGCGCCATTCTGGGGCCCCGGGGTCTTCCTCTTCATGATGCAATAAACGCTTTGCTGCAGAAGGATCCGTGTGTCCACATGGGTTCTTGCTGGCGAGACCAAATAGCGCGTGGGACAACATAGTCTCCTTCCCCCTTAATAATTCTTTTCTGCATTCATATAACAATTTGTATGTTTTGTAACCACCTCTTTCATTCCTCACTGCTCCCTTCAGACCTCTGACTTTCTAGTTCAACACACACACACACACACACACACACGCACACACACATACACATTTCACATATGTGAGTTCAAGCAGTATTTGTCTTTGAGTCTGGCTTAGTTTACTTAACATAATGTGTTCCATCTTTATTTCTGCAATGTCATAAGTTCTGCTTTCGCTGGAGCTGAAGAAAATCTGCTTATGTATATGTATCACAGGTTCTGTATCTATTCATTGCTTTAGTAGGTATATAGGGTGGTTCCATTTCTTAGCCGCCATAAATATGAATATGAAAGTACCTCCCTGGTACATTACAGTGTCCTTTGGGTATATGCATCCAGGAGTGGCATAGTGGTATCGGTTTCTTTGTCTGTTTATAACATAAAGGTTTTGGTTTGCTTGGTTGCTTTTTGTTTCTTTCTTTTTGGGAAACCTCTCTTCTGATTTCCACACTGGCTGGCAGCACTCTGGTAGCTTCTCCACCAGCAGTGAATAGGGTTCCTCTTTTCCCACATCCCCGCTCATGTTTGTTTTCTTGCTGGTATCCATTCTGACTGGAATGAGATAAATTCTCGGCAGGTTTCATTTGCACTTCATGGATGGCAAAGGTATTTATTGGTAACTTCTGTTTCCTTTTTTACAAAATTGCCCATTCAAATCATTAACTAGTTTATTGATTACAAGATTTGGGAGTATTCATTTTTTCAGTTCTCTATATATTCTAGAAATGAACCCTTGTGTGGCACACAGTTGGCAATGATATTATTTTCTTATTGTGTAGGAATTGTTTTTCATCCAAGTAACTGTTTCCTTTTCTGTGTAGAAGCTTTTACATTGTGTGTAATCCCATGTGTCCATTCCTGTGTTTTCCTGTGCTGCTGCAGTCCTTTCCAGAAAGTTCTTGCCTATGCTTGAGTATTCAGATGTTTTCCCACAGCACTTTCAGAGCTTCTGATTCATGTGAAGAACTGATCCATTTGAACTGATTTTTCTGCAGGTTAAGAAATATGGATCTAATTTCACATTCAGTTTTCTTGGCAACATTTATGGAAGAGGTTGTCATTTTTCCAAAGTATGTTCTTGGCACTTTATTAAAAGTTAGATGGATATAGCTTGTGCTCTCTCTCTCTCTCTCTCTCTCTCTCTCTCTCTCTCTGTGCGTGCGTGCGTACGTGTGTGTGTGTGTGTGTGTGTGTGTGTGTATGTGTGTGTGTACCAGGCCATGCAGTTTTATCCATGCAAACCCTAGATGCATGGTTGTATAAAGAACTGAATTTCAAGGCAACTGAAATATGAAGCAAAGTTGGATTTATTAAGAATAGAAACATTCGGCTAGGTGTGGTGGCACACGTCTTTAACCCTATCACTCAGGAGGCAGACACAGGCAGATCTCTGTTCAAGGCCAGCCCGCTCCACAGAAGGAGCTCCAAGATAGCCAGGACTATATAGAGAAAGTCTTTCTGGAGAAAAGAGGGGTGGGGGAGAATAGAAAGGTTCTTAAGAGAGATATAGTAAGCACACTCAGTAGGACAAGTCTAAGCTTCTCTAAGAAAAATTCACAATTAGGTTTTATTACAATGGTATATATGGGATTTGGCTGACTCTCATGATACGTCTTTAAAGCTTGCTAAGAAAGACTCCTCCCAGCACTTCTTTCTAATATTCCCCTAAGAGTGTAATTTGTAATAAGATTAAAGGTTAAAGAAGTGTTCTTAGTAAGGCATCATTTAGTTCTAGGGAGTGGGTGTTGGGACATATCATTACACCCTTAGTTAACCTAGCCTTATTTACTGGTCTTGATATCCTTGATTGAGGTGTCTCTATGAATGAGTTGTTTGACCTTAACCTAGAGCAATTTATTTACTTTCTTGGGAAAGATGGCTTTTAGAAAACACATTTGGTCTCTGTGGACCATCAGGTCCTTGTCAGTGAGTCTAAAACCCCCTGCCATTCTCAGCAGTATAATCAGATGAGGCCTGAACAACAGTGTGCCCCTCTTTTCTTTCCCTCCATGTTGCCACACTTCCATTATTCTATGCTGACTCAATTATTGTTATGCTTTCTGTTGAGGCTAGCCTTGGTTATTCGTGGTCTTTTGTGCTTCCCCATGAACTAAGATTTTTTTTCTTCTAGTTCTAATAAAGAATATCATTGGATTTTGATAATAGCATTGAATCTGTAGATCATTTTCAGAATATTAATTCTGCCCAGCCACACGCAATGAGAATCCATCTCTACCATCTTCTTTAATTGCTTTCTCTAGTGTTTTGAAGTTTTCATGGTGGTCTTTCATATCCTTGGTTAGATATCTCAGTTTGTCTTCCGGTTATGGTAAAATACTCTTGATAAAAGCAACTAAGGGAGGAGGGATTTATTCTGACTCACAGTATATCCTATCAGGGAAGTCTTCATCAGGAGCTTGAATCACCTCGTCACATGATGCTCACAATCAGAAAGCAGAGAGCAGCAAAGCTGCCGCAATTCAGCTCCTTCTCTCCAGACTCCTAGCCAGGATATGCTGCCACCCACAGGGAACAGATGTTCTCCCCTTAATGAATGCACTCCCACAACCCCTCACAGATATGCTCAGGGTCTCCTCTCTAGTTTCTGTCAGGTCGACAGTACACATTAAAAGCCATCACGGTCATAGGGTTTTCCATTTGCTATGGCAAATAGAATATTTTTCTCCAGCAAATTTTCTTATTGATATGTGGAAAGGTTACAGAGCTCTATATGTTGATTTTGTATTCTACCTTCTTAAAGTGTTTATCAGATCTGTTTTCTAGTGGAATCTTTTAAATAGAGCATCATGCCCACTATAAATTGTGATATTTGACTTCTCTACTTCTTTGTACCCCCTTTATTTATTTCTCATGACTTGTTGCCATAGCTAAGACACCAAACACTATAATAAACAAAAGCAGAGAAAGCAATCACTCTTATCTCATTCTAAATTTGAAGAAATGCTTCAGTTTTTCTCCAATTAGTATAATACTGGCTATAGGTTTGTTTTATATACCCTTTATTGACCTGAAATATATACCTTATATTCCTAGTTTCTTCTGAATATCATGAAATAATGTTGGGTTTTCTCTATCAGTTGTGATGATCATATGGTTTCTGTTCCTAAACTATGCTTTTATATCACATTTATTTATTTTCACACGTTGGACCAACATCTTGTATCCCTAGAATATGACCAAATTCCTCTTACTATGTGAATGGTCTGATGTTTCCCTTGCGCTTACTTGCCTGTCCTCATCCAGTTTTAGTATCAGAGTAGGTTATACAGGCATTCTCTTCCTGGCTACATCTCTGCCTTTCTCTTCACCCACTCAGGCATTGGCAGAGGTGGCATCTTAAAATTTAATTTGTACCATCTTGGAGAATCTTAGCTTCATGCTCCCAAGCCACACTGCTGCCTCCAATGAAGAACTTTTCAGGCCATGTCTCCACCCATGAAATAACTATACTTGCATGATAGCCATCCATGTCAGTCTTCTCTGGCCCTTTTTCCTATAGTGTTCATGTCAATAGGGGACAGCATCTCCTTAACATTTACTACTGACCCTAGCTCAGTGGAATAACCACGATTGCCCTTGTGTAACAAATGGCAGTTGCTTCTGGCTGCTGATCCATAGAGAAATTTATAGATTCACTTAGATACATTTACCTGTCTGTCCATCCATTCATTTCCCATAGGAACAGAGTCCCATTTTAATTCCAACTCTCCTCTTCTGCCAGGTCACGCAGAGAAAACTTCTGATCTTACATGCACCAGGGAGAAGTGGGCAGTGTGCGTGTGTGCTAGCCATTCTCTGTTGATTCTCCATAAGGTTCCTCCTCCACCCTTGCCTGCCTTGCTCTTCACCTGAGTAGGCAGACCTCTGGAGTATCAGCCAACCTCCTGTCTGAGGACAGTTTCCACTTAGGTTTGAGCAGTGATCAAGGCCAGCAGAAAATGAGATAAGAAGAGACAGGGGTAGTTTGGAAACACATCTCTTTCTTCTTAATCATCTTTCTCCGTGATTTTAAAATTAGCTGTGTTCTTACCTGGAAAGAATTCTCATTTAAGTTCCAGTTTTCTCCCAAGTCTGGTAATGGTTTCCTGATGATTCACCATTTCTTGTAAGACTTGTTTGATTAGACTGAAGTATTTGTCAGGAGTCTCCAGATGAACAGGGCCACTAGAATATGTAATTATAACGAGCTATATTAGAAATGATTAATACTAGCTAGCTGTTGCCTGTCTGCCTGGAGAGTAAGGAAAAACAGTAATTGCTCAGTCCAAGGGATCTTCCAAACAAGATGGACCAAATGATACAGACCCAATCCAAGGGATCTCAGATCTCGTGTGTGTAGTGAAAATTCTAGAATATCAGTTTCTTTTAAAAACATAGAAATATAAGAATATGTTTTCATTTTAATCCCGTGTGGTAATATGGGTCTGCTTCACTGCAGCTGACTGTGATTTGCCTCGTGCTCTAACAGAGGCATGGATTTGCCAACTGCAGGTAGTTTCTATGACTGCGTGATGTTTGGAATTCTGGGAACTTTTCAGAGGGTATATAAATGTTAGGTCCCCATAGGCAGGGTTGGTAGTGGTTGGTCATTCAGAGGGATTGGTTACAGTAGTCATGCTCAAAGAAGAAACAAGGGGCAGGAGAGATGGCTCAGCAGTTAAGAGCACTGACTGCTCTTCCAGAAGTCCTGAGTTCAATTCCAGCAACCACATGGTGACTCTCAACCATCTGTAATGGGATCTGATGCCCTCTTCTGGTGTGTCTGAAGACAAAGAAGAAACAAAAGAAATAAATTAGTGTTGTGGATTTGGTTTAGCGATTGTATTATGCTAATTGAGTTCCCAAAATTGCAGCCAGAAGAGAATCCCACATGTAAGATCCTGAAGGTCCCTGCCCCCAGCTGGTTCTGATTGGTAAATAAAGTGGCTGGTGGCCAATGGCTGGGCAGGGAGACAGAGATGGGACTTTAGGACCAAGAGAAGAAGGAGGATTTAGAATCATGATGCCAGGAAAGGAATAAGATACAGGCTTGAGCGCTGCAGAAGACACAGTACCCATCATGTAAGAGCCAGGGAAGAGTGCCCCCCCAAACTGGGTCTAGGGGAGCAAGGATGGAATATAGATTTTAGAAAGTAATAATTCAGGTGTATCAGTGGGGAGGTGTCAGCAACATGGAAGTTTGGGAATGGCCCTGCCATTGAGCTGATTAAGGCATATTAAATATAAGGCTGTCTCTCTCTCTCTCTCTCTCTCTCTCTCTCTCTCTCTCTCTCTCTCTCTCTCCCTCTCATCTGTACTTCTCTCCAACCCACTCATAGGGGCGTACCACAGGTAGGAATATAAAGGGTGGGAAAGAGAAGAACCCACAAAGTAGCAAGGTCAGCTACACATGTCCTCAAGGACAAGCAGCATCAAGAACAAACCAAGTCCAAACAAAACCAAAAGCTCACCAAGAGCAGAAAGTGACCTTTTCTTCAGTCTTTCCTCCCACCTGCACAGCACTTCCCAAGTGCAGGATGGCTCCTCCTCACCTGTGTCTCCCACATACCAGTCTTCTCTGGAAATGCCTTCAAAGACATACCCAAAAAATGTGCTTCACTCATTCTCTAGACATCATTCAATCCAGTCAAGTTGGCAGAATAAACTGCAAAACTGTATGCTGCCTGCGTTGCAAGCAGAAAGCCTGACTGACAGAGAGGCGAGTCAGAGGTTGGCCAGTTCAGCACAATCAGCACTTGTTTTTTAATGTAAGCTACCCAAGGCCACATAGGCAATGTGGTAGAATCAGATTTCAAATTAAAAATAAATTCAAGGATTAAACAGAATTAAGAGGTCTTTTGTGCAGTAGAAATACAAGAAAAAGAGAAGTCGAGAAAGGAAGAAGGGAAGATCAACATTGCTCAAGGTCGCAACCGGTCAGGGTGAGAACCACTAAGGAGGATCGCTTACATACTTCTAAAGTCTGAGAGTCAAAGGTAGTATGATGGAGTGAGTCTTAATAACTTTGATAATCTTTACAGAAGGGAAGGCAGGAAAGAGAGCTGGAGGTTAATGCCGGGTGAGAATGCTAGGGATATTATTGAAAGACTCCAGTGCGTTTATAATTTTAGGTTAAGAGAGGAAGTAAGGGATGAGTCAGGCTCAGCAGGTGACAAGAGAAGATGGGATTAGGAGCTGAGGGAAAGATTAGCTACAGGAGACAAGGCATTCTGTAGGCATTCCAACTGAGAGGCAGAGGGGAGCTATTTCTACTATTTTCCCATGCTTACACCTAACACCAATGGGGTCTATCACTGGAGGTTTTAGTTGACTATGGTTGGGAGAATGCAGGTAGTTTTTTTGTCTCTCCTTTAATAGCCTGGGACAGCATTCTCATGAACTTTCTTGAACATTAAAGACAGATGATTCATCCTTCCAGCTTTTGTATATATCAGCCACACAGCAGGGCAAAGATTTCAAGTTCCTTGTAATGTAGATAGAAGAACGTTGTCAACTAATCCTGTTTAAATGCCAAATGGAGGGTGCTATTAAAAACAAAAGCAATGGCAAATTACTCGTCAAGTTCCAAAGTATCTACATCGTGACTATGGTTTTCTAGGTATTCTATTTTCTATATACTACCATAAAGGGGGGTAAATTCATAATTTTGATATGTGGATAATAAACTGTTCAGTCCTGTTTACTGATGTTTGGTTACTCCGAAAGTCATCTCTCAAACAGAAGTAGGTATGCCTTTGCATTGGCATGATGATCTGAGGTATGCTTGACTTCCTTTGCTGCCCTTGAAAATATTTGGTTTGGGGAGATTTTAGAACTCTCGACTCAAATTAGGACTCAGTTTATTTTATTAAAGTGTTCCAAAAGCCTTGCTCATTTTTATATCAAGTAAACATGTATGCATACCAGACAAGACCCAAGTGAGAGCAATATAAAGCTTGTCATCAACTGGTGGCCTTGTGGGCTAGTGATATTGCTTAGATGATAGGATGCTTGCCTAACATGCACTAGGCACTAGCTTGATCCCTGGTACCTTATAAACTAGGGCTGTTGGTGTGTGGATGTAATCCCAGCACTTGGGGGATAGAGACAGAAGTTTAAAATCACCATTAACTATATAACACGTATGAAACCAGCCTGGGATACATGGATACACACACACACACACACACACACACACACACACACACACACACACACACAGCCTTAGTATGACAGTGCTATTCTTCAGTGACTCACCTGCTAGCAAGGAAAATACTTTGGAGGTGTTTTACAGGAGATAAATGTCTTTCTTTTCAGGCTTACTTGCAGCTATACAATTTAAATAAGTACAGATATACCCGGATCCTGCATAAAATTGCCCCTTCCATTTAGCCATTAATTCCTTATAAATGATGGATATTCAGTTTATTTGTTTGACAGGAATATATTGAAGACATATGCTGTGCCAGATTCATGCGAGAGTAGAAGAACTAAAGGCACTTCTACCATTAGGGAATGCAATCCAATTATAAGAAAGAGAACAAGAACTCCATCGCAAAGTTAAGTGGAAATTTCTAGTTTCCTTAGAGGCTCAGTTAGGTTATAATGATGTTTTGCTGGGGCAGATAGGTGAGCAGAATGTTTTGCTAAGCAGACATGTAAAAATGTTTTCCTGAAGCCAACGTAGGTGAAAGAATGTTTTGCTATAGCAAACATGTGATATATGTTTAGAAAGAATATAAATATGACTCCACAGGCAGTGGGAAACCAAGCTTCAGTTCACTTTGCTCTGCCTTGTTAGTCTTCGCTGATGGCAAGCATGTACAGGTATTGGTTCTCTTAACATTTCATTGCTGAGCTTCGCTTGTGATATCAGAGAGAGAAACTCACCAAAGAACCTCTTGTGAGATTTCTGCACTTTCTTGTCACTTCTGTGGGCTTATTGGGGAGACTTGAGGTTTCTTCTGGATTGGATGGCCCTTGCTGATTCATGTATGGTGTCTGTTGAGCGGACTGGATTCCAGGTGCTGGTTTGTGTTTGGTGTTTGCTAGTGGACTGGACTGAGAACAATGAAGATTGGAATTGCCCCAAAGAAATACTTCTAAACAGGTCCACTTCCCCCATATCCTAATAACCTTTCTTTCCCACTGCCTCTGGGGGAGTGGAGGGCTAGAAGGGAGATTAACCCTTGTAAAAGTAGGTTGTGAAAAATATGTGCCTACAGCAAAGCCTGCATAACAAGAACATCAGAGTGCCTCTTATGGGTTTAGACTGGCAGGCATATGGAGGATGTCCTGAGGGGCACATGTTTCAAATAGTGTCACACTTAACTAGACACTTCAAACTGAAGGCTTTCTTCAGCACTTGAGCCAACTAGGAAAGCATCCAACCTTCAACTGTTTTACTCCTGTAGTCATAAATGCTGCCATTTTACCCAGGTTTGATATGTCACAGTCATATCTGCCCAAACTTAACTAAGCACATAACTTCCTGAGTATCTCCAGCCTCTCACACCTCGTACACTCTCACTTCACTACATATTTGACCCAGAAGAAGGAGAATCTGGGGGAGGGGACAGAGTCACATATGCCACGTATATTCTTATGTAATTGTTATTCACAACAAGAAAATGAAAACATACAGGTTTGACTCTATGGATGTGACTTCCAGTCCAGATCAGTCATGTGGCCTGACGTTGGCAGATTCTGTAGTCTCAGCTCTGAGGGAATGGCATTTCAGGATTCCAAAGAGAAAAATAATGAATGAAAATGCCCAGTCTCTTAATGATTTCATTTCTGTTGTTACACAAGTTCACATTCATACAAGGTGCTGCTTGGCTCAGCTACTACACTAACGCTATAGATCATATTAAGAAGAAAAATGAGTAGATAATCCCTTTAAATTCTCATTTAAAGATGTACAAAAAGTAAAAAACTCAGAATATCCTTTTACCAATGAGACTTTGATTCCTAGTGTAGAAAAGATTGTTGCATAAAACTTCCACAAGACAAACTTTTTAAATAAACGTCTCTTTACTTTTCAGTTTGTATATTTTTATTATATGTGTGTATGGTGTGTGTGTGTGTGTGTGTGTGTGTGTGTGTGTGTGTGTGTGCTAGCACAAGTGTGGAGGTCAGAGAACTATGTGGTATTTGCTTTCTCCTGCCACTTTTACGTAGGTTCCAGGGATGGAACTCAAGTCATTGGTCTTTGGGGAGAATACCTTTACCACCGAGAAATCTCACCAGACCAAATTACTTTCTAGCCACACTCACAGAAAGACAATGACACATTTTCTAACATTTTAATTTTTTTTTCCCTCTGGAGGATAATTTATCTTCAGTGAAAAGAAAAGGAGGGAGGGAGGCAGAAAAAGGGGGGGGGGATATATAAAATAACAAATGGAGTGCCTATGATCCCAAGATGGGCCTCTGCCATTCATGTGTCACTGTGTTCTAGCCTGCACAAGGATTTAAGATTTCCTATGGGGGCTGACCACACACCACAGAGAAGTAGACTAACATTTTCAGGCATAGAAAATGCCAAGTCCCAAAAGGGCTCAAAGGGCTTGTGACAATGTGATAGGATACTCTGAGGGTGGGTGCAGAGGACAGCCCTGAGCCCAGAGGACAGGAGCAACATCAGGGTGCATTTCCCTTGCAGGAGTTTTCAAACTTGAGTTTGCATCACAATCCCCCGGGAGCTCTTAAAAGCACATTTTCACTGGGCCTCATCCCCAGAGACCTTGATTCTGCAGGTCTATCTGTGGCTGGGGAAAGTGGGTAAGAATTTGCATTGCTCACAAATTCCCCAAGGGGTGTGTGTGCAGCTGGTCTTGGAACCACGGTTTAAGAAATACTTCTGAGCTGCTGGATTTTTCTCTTACAGTACATAGTACTACAAAGACATTTTGCAACGAGAGGAATAAATGAATCGATTTGAATTTAGAAAATTTGCTGGACACTGGTGAAGATGGGGGGTGGAGGGACTGTCTGGTGGATTATTCCACATGTCCAGAAGAAAGAATAAATGGATCTGAGCCATTTGAGAAAAAATAAAACTAGACTTGTCTTCCCTCAGTGGACTGTGATCTGGGATATGTTAACCTAATACATCCCTTTCTTCCAAACTTACTTTTTATCATGGTGTTTCATCACTGCAGTAGTAATCCTTGACCTAGACAGTACAGAAAAAGGATTTGTTCCTTTAAAGGTAGGGACTATACAATTTTAAAATTCAAGGGAATGTTTTCGAGGCTATGAAGATGTGCAGAGCTATAATCAAGTGCACAAGTACTGCCTCTGCCAAAGCTGTATTTACTCTTCAAATGATATTAGAGGAGAACTCAAGTTCTAGGAAGTTACCGTGCACTTATTTCTCTTCCCATCTGATCTTCCTTCTGGCATGCTACCAGCATTTAAAGCTGTATCCACCCAGCTAGAGATGCTACTGCTCAGTCCACCCGTAGCTAAGGACGCTATGCAAATGTGTTCTTGCCCATACAATGATGCTACTGAAGTGATGTGTGCAACTCCAACCTGGCATGTTTTAAGAAAAAAAAAAAAATCTGTCTTGTTCTCTGCTGTCTTTCTCTTTACTCAGCTGGGATACTGAGAGAAACATACCTCTCTGTGTAAATATTTCTGCTGAATTTATACAAAGATATCGAATATTAGTTGTACGGGATTATACATGTCTGCATCTCAAAATTAAGGTCTTTTGATAAAATTCACATAGAATTCTACCTCAACTTCTTGTCTTTTATTTTATTTTTTATCTTGTTTTCCTCTTCCCACAATGTCTGGAGCCTCCTACCTCCCCACCCACCCGGCTTTATGTTCTCACTTCCTGCTTCCTTACCCCTCCTCTATGTCCCTCTGTCTCTGTCTGTCTGTCTATCTGTCTCGTTCTCTATCTGTTTGTTTCTCCAGAGAAACAAAAACAAGACACAAAAATCAAAACAAAGGCAAAAGACCGATAAGACAAGAAACTCCAAAACAAAACAAAGCTAAAAGTTCACAAAAATAATACTGGGTTCATTTCGTGTAAACCCAACTGCTCCTAGACATGGGGCCTACCCTAAACTGTGGTTGATTTACCCAGTCCTGCTCCATTGCTTAAAAGTGATTATAATGTTGCCAGAGAGTACAGATTGCAAATAGCTTCTAGGTTAGGGGTGAGACCCTGTGTCCACTTTCTCCTCTCAGTGTTAGAAACTGTCCGGCTTGAACTTGCGCATATCTTGTTAATGCAGTCCCAGTCTCTGTGAGTTCAAGTGTGTGTCAGTTCCTGTTGTGTTGGGAAGACATTAGCAATAAATATGTCATTAGGAGTCATCTTATTGCTATATTCCTTTAGTAAATTAGTAGCAGTTTTTCCTCTAAGCCTATTGCTTATCTAGGCTCTTGGCTACTTTTTCTGTCTCATGGAGCAAACCTCACATCCAATTTTTAAAAAGTGGTTGGTTTCTCTCATAACATTTGTGTCACGATTGCAACCAGTGTATCTTGCAGGCAGGTTGATGTTGTAATTCACAGGGGTTGTAGCTGAGTGACACTGGTGATTAGCCTTCTCCTGTAGTAACATGCAGACTACCTTACAGTACCATGAATGCTAGTCAGTAGCTTCTCTATGTTCAATGTCATAAGTGTTGTCTTTATCAATAAAGCCTTACTAGAAAAGCTCTCTGGGCAGCTCACAGTTTTCTCACCAAAGTCAGAAAAGCTGCTATAAAAAAATTCTTGGATCTTCCAACCAAGTCAGAAATCCTGTTAGAAAAATTCTACAAGTAATTCTTGGGATTTCCAATCAAAATCAGAAAGCCAGAAAAAAAAAAAAAAAAATCAGACAGCCTTCTCCAGATAGCGTTCCCCAAAAGAGCTGTGTCAGCTCTCTAAGTAATTCTTGGGATTTCTAACCAGAAATCCTGTCAGAAAAAAATTCTTTAAGAGCTGTGTTCACTTTCCTTTGCACTTTCCATGGACTGTGTTCTTTGTCTCGATAGCAGCAGCCCAGGAAGGTCGACTCATTGGCAGTCCAGCTCAATTGCATCTACAGATGAGAATTTAGAGTCTGTTCAGCATACAGTGTTTTCAGCAGGTGAATAAGATGCTACTGAATTATTTTGGTCGTTTCTTTCTGTAGTCTTTGTTTACAGAAGGTTGGTTGGTTTTTTTTTTCCCCTGTGAAGTGCATGCCTGGTTCTAGGTATTCTGGAAAAACTGAATTACGTATAACATGAGTATCCAGAAGACAGTGCAAGGTGAAGGCAGAAGGAGTACTGGCTCTTCCTAGCTCCAAAGCAGGGAAGGGACTAAGCGTGAGACACAGATGGAGAGCAGGGAAGGGACTGAGTGTGGGACACGGATGCAGAGCCTTCTACTGCTCACAGCATAGGCTCTTTTAATAGAAGGTAGTTTGTACTTTTTTAAAAGGCGTGTTAAGTGCAAAGGACTCCCAGCCTAAGTGTCGAAAATACCTTAGCAACACAGCTTGTCAAATCAAGCTTTAGCCGTGCTGCTACCTTTTGAGATGCTTGTCAGAGACATTGGGGTAGGGTTTTAACTGCTGCTGCTGGACTTCTCGAGCAAATATAGGAGGTAGGGGAGCTAACCAAAAAAAAAAAAAAAAAAAAAAAATTAAAGTATTGTGTTAATGTAAGAACAGGTACCAAGCATTAACACCTGACATGATTTACACGGCCAATAAATATAGAATATGCGTACATCACCATGTGTGAAATAAAGCAAGAATCAATTTAAAGTCCCCAGCAAATGTATGCTACGCTCAATGGAATCAAGGTATATGAACAGCCTCAGTATTACTATTGCGTCTACACAAGGCCTAAAATAAAAGACCAAAAGCGTGGAAAAAAAAAAAAAAAGAAGAGCTGTGTTCACTCTCCAGGGCTTTTCAGACTGCTCAACTCTCGCTAGAAAAAATTCTAAAGAACTGCTATCAGTTTCTACTAGCTCATCTTCTGCAGAAAGACCAGTTTTTTATTTACATATCAATTCAGTTGTTTATTCCAGGTTTCCTTTTGATTATCCTGTAAATTAGCATCCCAGGACCCCAGCCCTTTGATTCTTAGGAGACAGCAAGCACATTCAAAAGAATTCAGAGATCTGCCTGCCTCTGTTGAACACAGATGATAAGCTAGCTGATTGGGACCTTATCCTGAAATTACCATTTCTACCAGGCCTGAGCCTGGAATTGCTGTGTCCCAGGCTGACCTTGAACTCGGGAATCTGCCTGCCTTTGTATCTTTCTGACAAGCTGGCTCATTAGTGCAGCTGCCTTTATTTCTTTAGATTTGTAAAGTTCCTTATACAATTCATATTTCATTCTTATATTTTGCATAGTTGAGAAATTATGTATTTTCAAACTCATGTTTTTAAGAGTTCTTTTCCACAGCCATAAGTATTGTCCTGAAGGTCCCAGCATTTACCATTTTGCAAAAGACAGAGAGATACCCTCGACTCCTGAACTCATGATGTTTTAATAATCATTAATGTTAACAGGGGACACATCTCTCAGAGGAACATGAAAATATGTACATTATTACACAAATAAGCCTTATGTCCACAGCAGCCATTGACACTCATGGAGGCCCACGCCTGCGGGCCCTGTCTCAGGGGCAGGAATTACATCATTCTGTTCCTACCAAGGCCAGGCCGGACTTAGCATTTCTTGCACCTTGATAGACATCACTTTCTTTAGATTGGGGAAATTTTCTTCTATGATTTTCTTGAATATGTTTTCTGTGCCTTTGACCTCCTGGTTTTCTCCTCTTTCCTCTAGTCCTATTATATATACATTCGTTTTTGTTTTCAAAGTGTCCCAGAACTCCTGGATATTGTATGCCTAGATTTTTTTTACATTTAATATTTTCTTTGACTGATTTATTCATTTCTCCTACTTTATCTTCAATACTTGAGATTTCCTCTTTCATGTCTAATACTCTGTTGGTGAGTTTACCTCTGTGGTTTTTGATTGATGTCCTAAATCTTTCACATTGAGTTTTATCTCAGTTTGGGGTTTTCTTTAGTGATTTTATGTCTTTCTTTGATTGTGCTTTCTTGTTGTGAATTGATTCCATTATTTCTTTCCACTTTTTGTTTATTTTTTCACAGGCTTCATTAAAGAAATTATTCATGTTCTCTCTAAGGTCCTTGAACTTATTCTTTTTTTTTCTTAATCTTTTTTGTTGTTGTTGTTTTGGTTTTTTGGGACAGGGATTTTTTGTAATAGCCCTGGCTGTCCTGGAACTCACTCTGTAGATCAGGCTGGCCTCGAACTCAGAAATCCACCTGCCTCTGCCTCTGCCTCCCAAGTGCTGCGATTAAAGGCGTGCGCCACCACCGCCCGGCTGAACTTATTCTTTTTTTTTTTTTTTTTTTGATACTTTATTTACATTTCCAATGTTTCCCCTTTTCTGGATCTCCTCTTTGGAAACCCCCTATCCCCTCCCCCTCCCCACCTCTGTGAGGGAATTCCTCCTCCCACCTACCCGCCCACCCATCCCCATATTCCCACCTTGACATTCCCCTTTACTGGGGCCTCTAGCACCCTCAGGCCCAAAGTCCTCTCCTTTCTCCCTGATGGCCATCGAGGTGATTCC
>JAPYYD010002743.1:0-14950 GCA_028551405.1 Uromys caudimaculatus
CTTATGGTTTGGACCACATATGTGGCAGAGGACGACCTCGATGGCCATCAGGGAGAGACGAAAGGCCCTTGGGCCTGAGGATGTTAGAGGCCTCAGTAAAGGGGAATATCAAGGCGGGAAAATGGGGATGGGTGGATGGGGGGGGGTGGGAGGTGGAATTCCCTCCTAGAGGAGGGTTGGGGAGGGGATGGGGGGTATACAAAGAGGAGACTCAGAAAAGGGGAAACATTGGAAATGTATATAAAGTATCAAAAATAAAAAAGGAGAAAAAAAAAAAAAGAATTGAACCACTTAAAAAAAAAAAAAAAAAACCCAAGCACGGATAATGGCTGAGCAGACAGCAGGGAAGCCTTGGGTTCCTGTGTGTGGATCTGCTAAGTTAATCCTGAACTGAGAGAAATAATTATTCTCCCAAGCCAGTGTCTCTGTTACTTGCAAGCAAACACAATTCCTAAGAATTATAATCAGTAAGAAATTTCCTTTCAGGTTAAAACTGATTTGGGTTTACTTTGGATTATATATACAGTTGAGTACTAAACGAAATTTCTTCTCTTAAAAAAAAATGCATTTTTTAATTGGATACTTTATTTACATTTCAAATGCTTTCCCCTTTCCAGGTCTTCCCTTCGGAAACTCCCTATCCTAACCACCCTCCCCCTGCTTCTATGAGGGTGTTCCCCCACCCAACCACTCCCATCTTCCCTTCCTGGCATTCCTCTACACTGGGGCATCGAACACTCTCAGACCCAAGGGCCTCTCCTCCCACTAATGTCCAACAATCCATCCTCTGCACATATGCGGCCAGGGCCATGGGTTCCTACATATGTACAGTTTGGTTGGTGGTCCAGTCCCTAGGAGCTCCAGGGGGTCTGGCCAGTTGCCACTGTTGCTCCCTTCATGGGGCTGCAAACTCCCTCAGCTCCTTCAGTCCCTTCTCCAACTCCACCATCTGGACCCTGTGCTCAGTCCAATGGTTCCCTGCCAGCATTTGCCTCGGTATTTGTCAGGCTCTGGCAGAGTCTTTCAGGAGACAGCAGTAACAGACTGAAGCATCCACATTTAGGATTTCCTTCTTCTTGGGCTTCATATGGTCTGTGAATTGAATCTTGGGTATTCTGAGTCTTTGGGCTAATATCCACTTATCAGTGAGTACATACCATGTGTGTTCTTTTGTAACTGAGTTACGTCACTCAGGGCGATATTTTCAAGTTCCATTCATTTGCCTGCGAATTTCATCAAGTCATTATTTTTAATAGCTGGGTTGTATTCCATTATGTGAATGTACCACATTTTCTGTATCCATTCCTTTGTTGAGGGACATCTGGTTTGTTTCCAGTTTCTGATTATTAGAAATATGGCTGCTATGAACATAGCATGTGTCCTTATTACATGTTGGAGCATCTTCTGGTTATATGTCCAGGAGTGGTGTAACTGGGGCAGCTAGTACTATGTCCAATTTTCTGAGGAACTGGCAGACAGATTTCAAGAGTGGTTGTACCACCTTGCAATCCCACCAGCAATGGAAGAGTTTCCTCCATTGTTTCTCTTTCTCCATATCCTCTCGAGCATCTGTTGTCACCTGAATTTTTGATCTTATCCATTCTAATACATGTAAAGAGGAATTTTGGGGTTGTTTTGATTTGCATTTCCCTGATGACTAAGGATGTTCAACATTTCTTTAGATGCTTCTTGACCATTTGAGTTTCCTCAGCTGAGAATTCTGTATTTAGGTCTGTTTTCCACTTTTTTTAAATAGGGAATTTTGGTTCTCTGGAGTCTTAACTCGAGTTCTTTGTATATATTGGATATTAGCCCTTTATGAGATGTAGGATTATTAAAATCTTTTCCCAATCTGTGGGTTGCCATTTTGTCCTATTGACAGTGTCTTTTGCCTTACAGAAGCTTTGCAATTTTATGAGGTCCCATTTGTTGATTCTTAATCTTAGAGCATAAGAGCACTGATCTTTACAGTGTCTTGAAAGGTCATGATTGCTTTTTTTGCCTGCTGGGTAGATCTTGCTGAGGTTGCTTAACTTTTCTGAGCTAGAGTGGCTCAACTTCTAATTGGATTTGATGACCAAAACTTTCCTACTGTAAAACACTGTGCCATTTTGGAAATTGGACACACTCATTGTTGCAGGCTAAAGGATAATTGTCAAATACACACATAAGATTATTAGAAGTTTGAAGGATAGTGACCAGCTGTTTGAGGGCAGGGAACATGGCAACACATCTTAATTATTGGAGATTAGACATTTGGAAGACTTTTCTGACTTGAGAGTGAGAGAGTAATAATATATCATCAGAAAGCTTCTCATCTAAATAAAAATAAACACACAATGAACAGTTAAAGAATGATAGAAGGACTTGGTATGGTAGATCATACTCTAATCGGAGAACTCACAAGTTAGATGGAGTAAGATCTTGTGTTTAAAGGATGTCTCAGCTGCATAGTCATTTTGGCCATCCTAAGCTATATGATATCACCTAGCATTTTCAAAGAAATAAACTTAAAAAAAGAATGCATTAAAGAGGAGGAGTTGAGTATGCAGACTCCACACAGGATGCAATGGAGTTGGATTAGAGTCTCTGCTTTGAAGTACGACACAGTGTGAAAACAGGAACCGAAGAGACAAAGGTCTTATGGATTGTTACCTAACTGTCTTCTCCAAGAGTGAATTGTATCACTGGTTATTGAAGAGCCCAGATATCCACAGGATATCTTGTTCTCAGTGCTTGAGCCCATCAAGGACTATGTGTAGCAGATTAGGCAGATTACGCAGAGTGTTAAAATAACTGTGAGTATAAATGCCCAGGGTTGATACAAGCACAGGAAATCTCAAAATAGAGCTGCTTTGGGTTTCTTTTTTCTTTCTTTCTTTTTTTTTTCGAGATAGGGTTTCTCGGTGTAGCCCTCGCTGTCCTGGAACTCACTCTGTAGACCAGGCTGGCCAGAAATCCATCTGCCTCTGCCTCCCAAGTGCTGGGATTAAAGGCATGTGCCACCACTGCCCGGCTGGTTTGGGTTTCTTAAGACCTGTGAAGTTAACTGTATTTCATGGTGGTGAAAGTTCCACCTTAAAAGACAGAAGCACCAAGAGGTGGGACACTGGCCAGGATCAGCCAGTCCTCCTAGTGAAGCAAGTGATCAGCCCTTTCTTGTGGACTAGTGACTACTCCAGGTGTCCCTCACCACAGCCCGGGATGAGAAGAGCAGCTTGAAGCTGTGCAATGATGGCACTGAGGTCTGAGGGTCTGACAGGAAGGTTTGAATATGGGACTAGGATTGTGTCTGTGTCAATATAAAGGAGTGGGCAGTTGTGGAATAAAGGTTTTTACAGCAAAGTAGCAAGGGAAATATGTATATGTTTATGTTTATGGATGTTTTTTGTTGTTTGATTTTTCACAAAAATCAATTTAGAAGACAAAGCTAAAAAACCTATTCCTTCACATTTTTCACTTCACTGTTTTATTACCTGGTCATCCAGGGTCAGTAGTTCCTGCTTTTTGCTGCACTTTGGCCAAAAAAAATCACTGGAGTGTCAATCACTTCCATTCCATCTTCAGTTACTGTATCTTTCAATGCTAATTGTGCTCCTTAACAGTTTATAGTCTTCTATAAATTCAGAACTCAGCATAAAGGAAGCTGCTGCTCTTTGGCTTTACAGTTATGGGTGGGTTCCTATATCTGTCCAAATAAACAAACACAACCTCTTTATTCAGTTTCAGTTAACTACCCTCCTCCTTCATTGAGTGTACTGATAGGTCCCTCATCTCCTGCTAATGCTATGGTCACAGTAATGACCAAATAGCTCTGGAGTTCTTGCTCACAGTCTTGTCATGAAGGTAGAGAAGACAAACAATATGCGGAAAACACAAAGAAGTGTGCCCTGTGCATGTGCTTACCTTCATGGTAAGGATGACACCCTCTCAGCAGAGATGAGGATGCAAGAAGGTCTCCGTGACATTAATATTTCTGTGGGCAGTGTGACACAAACCTCCAAGATTTGAGGATAGAATGTGGGTTTTCTAGAGCAGCAATGGCTCAGGGTTATAGATATGTCAGTTTCTTACTATTACTCACGCACTCTCCCTTTCCTTTCCTTCCAAACCCCTGTACTCTTTGATATGATCAGGTAGAAAATCTAGCCCGGTTTGTGTCTTAGAGAAGCTTCTGGAGGCTAAAGGCTCCAAAAAATGTTCCCTTGAAATCTATGAGCTGTCTATATTCCTTATTTGTCCAAACTTTGGAAGCAGGTGTCACACTCTTGATGACCTCCTGAAAACACAGGATTGAAGACTCTGTGTTCTGCTCAGATTTATATGCTAAGCAATTGGAGTATTTCTCTGGAAATAATAATGTTTAATGTTGAATGCAACTTATAATCCACTTGCCAGGTTATGATTAAAACTTTATTTAAAACTGCATGTGGTGATTCAACCATTTAATACCAGCCCTAGGGAAACAGACTCAGGCACTCTCTATGATTTTGAGGCCAACTAGGTCTATATGGTTTGTTCCAGATTGGTCAGGTTAAATTGTGGAATTCTGTCTCAGACACAACAAAACAATAAGCTATTCGTGTATCTCATTAAACGTTCCCAGGAACCTTGTAAAGATATAGCTCTTCTGATTTTTGTGGTCAAGGAATTTGTGAATACTAGAACTTATATGAAGTCACCAGAGCCTGGGTTGGCGTTTCCACTCATGTCTTCCCATTTCCCAGATTCTTGCTTTGTGGGAAGCTAAAACCCAGGCCCTTCTAAGTGTTCATTGTATCCATATTCTGTGCATGCTTTAATGATGCATTTAGAGCATAGGTCCTGAGTTAGTTATACTGGGTCCTTAAGTAAGTCATCTGCCTTCTTCAGAGTCTTTCCTGTGGAAAGCTGAGACATCACAAGCATCTGCCTGTCCTGGGACACTGCAACCACTTTCTTCAAACCTGCTGCTCCTCCATCTCCACTTCCCACTTCTCTTGTCCTCCAAAGAGAAGGGGTGTGTGTGTGTGTGTGTGTGTGTGTGTGTGTGTGTGTGTGTGTGTGTGTGTGTGTGTGTGTGTTTGAAGGCTAGAAATACTGGGATTCTCCCAGGTCAAGGGGGTAGATACAAAGGAGACTAGCTGCTGGTATTGTGGAAGCATCTATACTGCATCCTTGGAACTTTTTTTACACAGTTGAGATGATTTAATGTCTGTCAACTCTTTCAGGTACATGATAATGGCAGACTTGAGTGGTGACTCAGAGATATTTGGGTTAACCCAAAAATTGCACATTTGAAATATCTCAGAGTGTAAGAGCACTGGCCACATAAGTCTGATGAAATTTCCACATTGGATCCATGGAATCCTCTGTAGAAAAAGAGAACTAACTCCTCAAAGTGGTTCTATGACCAATATATACACCACATGGCATGTATGCACTCAATCTCTCTCTCTCTCTCTCTCTCTCTCTCTCTCTCTCTCTCTCTCTCTATCTCTCTCTCTTTCTAACACACATTCACACACATACATACCTATGAAACAATAATGCTCAATATAAAAGTTGTTTATTCTTTAATTCTATAAAAGGAACAATTTTATGAGACAGAAACTGGTCATCTAAGACATAGCAGCACAGGTCTTTTGATAAGGACATGAGTAGATTAAGAAGTGTGAGAAGAAATTGGAGGTGGGAATGAAAAAGAAATAAGGAAGCCTCTGAGCAGTGATGATTCAAAGCTGGCTGGAAGTTAATAATGAAGGCTGGAGTAATTGGGTTCCCCTCTGACCTACTCTATCAGGCACAGGCTTCTCAGTGCATCTTCAGTTTCTCTTCTAGTCTCAAGCCATCCACCATTTCTCAGTGCTTGGTTAACCACAGTCACTTTCTTTGAAGAATAATTTAAATTATTTTCATAAAAAACAAGTCATTCAGTTGGAAAATCTACAATCAAATGAAAGCACAGTTTAGTGAGAGACTTGAACATATTCTGAAAAGGGTGAGTTCATGGCAGGAGACATTGAAATCAACCAGTCTTTTATTTCCTCCCTTTATTCTATTGTTGTTACCATTGTTTTCATTACTATCATTGCCATTTGTATTATTATTGTCATTGTCATGATTATTGTGTTCTATGAGGTCAAGCCTTTGTCCATCCCCTACCCTGAGCTGGACCCTCATCCCAGTGAAGTGTCTAAATTCTTCAGCATGAGCAGCATTACTAGTAATGTGCACAGCAAGAGCTTTGAATGAAGTGCTATTGATTCAAAACCCATGTTTCCCCTTAAGAAATAAGAGATAGTTTGTTCTGGAATCATTTTGAGTGACCATGACTCCTTGTTCCAATGTTCAAGCAGTTTCATGAAATTTTGCAGTTTTAAGGAACATAGAAAGTCTTAAATCCGGGGCAATTTCAGCATACATTAGTGGGTACATCAGAAAGGTTGTTACAGCAAGATGGGGGAAGCTTTTCTATAGTTCATCAGAGGACATTCTTAGCCTTCATGTGGTAGAAGTTAGTGGTCGGCTATGTTCATAGATTTATCTTTTCTTATTTTTTTCTTTTATTATTATTATTAATCATTCCACTCGTTACAAATGATATCCCACTGCCTGGTTACAACCTCCACCAACCCCTCATCCCATGATATACCACTTCCTGGTTACCCCTCTGCCACACACCCCCATCCCAAATCTGCCGTCCCACCTCCAGTTTGCCTGTATGAGAGTGTACTCACACCCACCCACACTCTCCTGCACCACAGCTTCAGCATCTCCCTACTCTGGGGCATCAAACCTCCCTGGGACCAAGGGCCTTCTGTCCTGTTGCTGTCGGGCAAGGCTATCCTCTGCTACATATGTATTTGGAGCCAAAGATCCCTTTAGGTACACTCCTTGATTGGTGGCCTATACTCTGAAAGAACTGGGTGGTCAGGCCAGCCTATGTTGTTCTTCCCATGGGGTTGCAATCTGCTCCTCCAGTCTTTCTGCCAGCTCCCCCACCAGTTTCCCTGAGTTCAGCCTGATGGTTGATTCTAAACATCTGTGTCTGCTTTGGTCAGTTGCTGGCCAGACCTCCCCAGGAACTATCACACTTGATTCCTGTCTGCAAGTGCCTCTTGACCAGAGCAACAGTGAAGGGTTTGGTGTCTGCAGACATGATGTATCCCCAGGTGAGGCCATAGCAGGTTTGCCCTTCCTTAAGTCTCTGTTCCATTTTTTTATCCCTGCTCTTCCATGTGTGTTCTTTTATATCTGGGTTACCTCAACAGGACGATATTTTCTAGTTCCATCCATTTGACTGCAAATTTCATGCAGTCATTGTTTTAATCCCTGCATAGTACTCCATTGTGTTTATATACCACATTTTCTGTATCCATTCTTTTGTTTGGGGACACCTGGGTGGTTTTGAGCTTCTGGTTATTATAAATAAGGTGGCTTTGAACATAGTGGAGCATATGTCCTTGTTTTATGTTGGAGCATCTTCTGGGTATATGCCCAGGAGAGGTATAGCTGGGTCCTCCGGTAGTATTATGTCCAATTTTCTGAGGGTCCACCAGACTGAATTCCAGAGTGGTTGTACCAGTTTGCAATTCCACGAACAATGGAGGAGTGCTCTTCTTTCTCCACATCCTCACCAGCATCTGCTGTCACTTGAGTTTTTGATCTTAGCCATTCTGACTGATGTGAGGTAGAATATCAGAGTTGTTTTGATTTGCATTTCCCTGATGACTAAGAATTTAGAACATTTCTTTAAGTGTTTCTCAGCCATTTGAGATTCTTCAGTTAGGAATTCTCGACTTATTTCTGTACTTCTCTTTTTAATACGGCTATTTGATTTTCTGGAGTCTGCCTTGAGTCCTTTGTATATTTTGGATATTAGCCCTCTATAGGATGTAGTGTTTGTAAATATCTTTTCCCAATCTGTTGTTTGCCATTTTGTCCTATTGATAATGTCCTTTGCTTTACAGAAGCTTTTTAATTTTTGAGTTCCCATTTGTCAGTTGTTGATTTTAAAGCATAGGTCACTGGTGTTCTATTGAGGAAGTTTTCCCCTGCACCCAAGTATTTAAGGCTCTTCCCCACTTCCTCTTCTATTAGATTCAGTGCATTTGGTTTTATGTGGAGTTCCTTCATCCACTTGGAGTTGAGTTTTGTGCAAGGAGATAGGTATCAATCAATTTACATTCTTCTACATGCAGACTGCCAGTTGAAGCAGCACCATTTGTTGAAAATACCATCCTTTTTTTCCACTGAATGGTTTTAGCTCCTTTGTCAAAGATCAAGTGACTGTAGGTGTGTGGGCTCATTTCTGGGTCTTCAATTCTATTCCATTGCTGTACCTGCCTCCATATGTACCAATATTACACAGTTTTATTGTTGTTATTGTTGTTTTTATCACTATTGCTCTATAGTTTAGCTTGAGGTCAGGGATGGTGAATCCCCCAGAACTTCTTTTATTGTTAAGAATAATTTTTGCTACCGTACGGGAGCTAGAAATGGCTAAGGGTTAAGAGCACTGACTGCTCTTCCAGAGGTCCTGAGTTCAATTCCCAGCAACCACACAGTGGCTCACAACCATTAATAATGGGATCTGATGCCCTCTTCTGGTGTATCTGAAGACAGCTTTAATGTACTCATTAATAAAATAAATCTTTAAAAAAATGGCTGGAGAGATGGTTCAGGGGTTAAGAACACTGGTTTCTCTTCCAGAGGTCCGGAGTTCAAATCCCAGCAACAACATGGTAGCGTATGACAAGCTTTTCACAGATTTCATGAAGTTTTTCTCTATTAGTCACAAGATGTTAGTTCTGACAGAGGTTATTTAGAGAGCTAGAGCTAGCCTCTGGTAAGATGATTAGTCCCTATACCACAACATGACAACGCTCCCAATTCTCTATAGTTTAAATCAGTCATTGCTGTAATAATTTCTTTCCAGGAATTCTCATCAAAAACCCATGGGTAAAACTCGTAGAAGAAAAACATCTCATCTCATCTTTATAAAATCAATTGTGAATATTTTCACAACTGATAGACTGTAAATTAAATAATTGTCATGTGATGATCTATATCAGAGTTCCTTAAATGAGTATCTCCTTGAATCCCATGACTTCATGCATGAAATGTCTTTCTTAGTATATTCTAAAGTATATCCCATGTAGATTTTAAAGTAATAACAAGAAAATACCATAAAACAACTAAAAAGTTCAGAAGTAGGGGATTCGCTAATTAGAGATGTATATAAGTGCTTAATAAGTATATATGTCTTTAAAAATCTTGAGATCAATATTTTTAAAATGAAGAAATTATTATTTATCAGAAAAATATCTATCAGAAAAATAGTGTATATTGGTGTAGAGGTATGCAGCTATAGTTCTAAGACAGGAAAGAGGGAGGCCAAAGGACTGTGAGTGTGAGGTCAGCATATGCTACATAGTAAGATATAATAAGTATCTCTAAACAACAACAACAAAACAAAACAGAAACTTAACACCAGAACAAAACAAATCTGAGGTCTGAGTCTTTAGCTCAGGGGGAGAGTATTTACTGAGCATGCTCATTGTCTTAAATACAATTTCCCAGCACCAAAAAACATCAGCAGTAAACCCACTCCACATATAATGGTATCAATGTTCACAGTAAATATTATCTGTGATTAGAAAGCTAGAAGAGTATAATGGAAGATTTCACCAGTGGAAATGGGAGTGCTTTAAATGCTTTCCTAATACATATTTCAAGCTGTTATTAGCATAATTGAAAATCAAGAAGTAACATTAAAAAAATCATAAAATAAGAGAAAATTACGACAGCCTATTACAAAATGAGGAGCAGAGCAGTTTCAGCCTCTTTTTCCTTCTGGTTTTGCTAAGGACACTGGTTTTGTTCCCTCTGTGGGAGTGCTCATCTTATCAGGCTTCAGTCAATCATGAACATTTGTTTTGCAACATCTGGCATAGTATGTTGCTCCTTTCCTTTGCACCAAGAGTCATTAAGCTATTTCCTCTTTTCACTTTGGTCAAGAGGAGGGGCAGAAAATCTTGAGGTTGAGTATCACTCAGAGTAAATTCAGTTTTACCTTTTCTCTTGGAGCCTCTTGGGGTATAACGACAAGTAACGGCCAATTTTCCCCCAACTGCGGGATCAATTCTCTCCACCAGGGTCACTTCAGGATAGAGACACAGGTAACAGTAGCTGCTTTTCTTGTTTTTCTACCAAATGATCAAATATACTCTAGAGAATTTCATATGGTGTGACATGAGAGCGGGATTGATGGGGAAGCCCTGTTTGTTGTGTTAGATCAGGTTAACTCTGGCAGCACGTGAAGACTGTCATTCTGTACTGCTCATTTTCTTTCAGAGTATGCCATGACTTGTATTGCGTGCTAGGAAATTAAGGTAGAGGGAACTATGGTGCTCATTACTGTTTAACTTTGTCAAATGTTTATATATTATCCATCTTAAAGATGTCATAATAGGAACCAGATAAGATAGGTCAATGTGAAAAGGTAATTTCTCTAACACCTACATGAACATGGAGTGAGAAAACTCCCATTGCAAAGTTGTCTTCTGGACACATGCACCTTTGCTTGGCCTGCGCCACCGCAAGAGCAATAATAAAAAATAACAATTTTGTAAAAGAATTCTGTACTGGAAGGATTCTTTTTTGGTCATGAAATAAGGCAGAGAGTAAATTATGTCATAAAATTTCATGAATTAAAAAAAAAAAGACTATAGAAGAATGCTGTGACATGTTCAGCATTTTGTCCATATTATCTGCTGGCTCTCCTCTCAGGTATTAATGCACGGGTAAGGTCAGTTATTAACACTATTTACTAATACATTGATATCTATTATCACACTGTATCCTCATGGGCATTAACTCATGTCTGCTGCACAGTGACAAAATTTATTTTCATATATCCTTTTCTTGCAATATCATATATGAGTATATTATTTGTGACATGATTATGTACATGGAATGATTAGAGATTAAATCTTCATATTGTATCCTCTGTGCCTCGCTCTGATGCTCCCTCACCCCAACCAGCAATGCGCCCTTTCTACTTTCCTGGTTGCTGGAGTTAATAAAAGTTATAAATCATTTCTGACGACTTTTAGCCAGGAGCCTCAGGTGAGAGAGGATATTCAGTATTGCCTTTCTGGGCCTGGATTATTTCATTCAGTAGGATCTTTTCTAATTGAATTCATTTACCAGGCCGAAGTATGGAGAAGAATGTGTAGGCTATGGCTGGGTGGAGAGGTTGGACATCTCAGCTGATTGGGGCTTCAACCCAAGAGATATTTATGTGTCTTGGATCATCTGCAGTATTCACCTTCAAATATTATTTTCAAGGTTGTGTCTGGGAAACTCTGGGAGTCACGTATAAATAAAAAGACTGAAAGAACATTTAATATTCATGTGTTTATCAAAATGTGTAAATAATTTTAAGGCAACAGTTTTATTTATTCCTAAAGCCTTGACTCTTGTTATTTGAATAGATTGTTTACAAGTTTTTCAATAATTTTAAGTGGTTCTAATTTTAACTAAACTTTTTACATGCTGAATATTTTATACAACCGACTGTGTCAATATCACAATGACTTAGTACATTTTTATTTCTTTCCATATTTCCTAAAAATAATTGATGTGACAATGAGAAATTTAAAGGATTTTAATAGAAATCTCCACAGGGTTCTCTCCCATAAGGGAAATCGGGGTCAATCCGTGTCAGGGTGTTTGGATCACTAAGTGAATTAGTAAGATCTCACCCTTTCCCAACCTCATGTATAATCAGATCCAGGTATCTACTTAAAGGTGGACATTTTAACTTTTTCTTTAGAAATCACTCAAGGACATATTTTAACAGAGAACACACTCTACATACTTCAACAATGAGTGAGCAGGCAGTCACTTACACAACTGTGAGATTCCATAAGTCTTCTAGGTTGCAGAACCAAGTGAGGCCTGAGGAGACTCAGGGGCCAAGAGAAGCTGGTCACAGAGATAAGTGTTTTAAGTGTCTAAAATCACATGTTTCTTTTTACTCATTTTAGAGTTTACAAATTAGATATATCCTACTAGCTTCTATGGAAAACTGTAATATTCCATTTCATCTGGGCTTGGTTATGCACAAGGGTGGGAGGGAAGAAGAGTTTTAGTTGGTACAAAATTGTTCAAATCTATGATTAAAAAACAAATCAATCAAACTTTAAAATTAAAAAAGAAAAAATTATAACCTTACTTCTATTTTTTATTTGCTAGCTAGTTACAAAAGAAAACAGATGTGCAGAGAAGAACAATGAGGGTTTACACAAAAAAAATTCTTGAGAATAAAGAAGTGAGAAACCATTAGGATTTTTTTCTTATTATTATTTAGTCTATGCAAGAAGAATTCTGAAACCTTGAAAACTAACAGACAACCTAGAGTCCAAAAAAAAAAAAAAAAAAAAAAAACCCACCAAATGTTCTAGAGAAACAAAATCCTAAGGAAATGAAGCTTGTGCATTAAGAACAATATTTTCATTTTAGAAGAAAGTGTTTTAATTGTCATAAATATCCGCAACATGTAATGCAACATGGTAAAAACAGTTGTCCATCAGAAGTGAAGTCTCCTCCTGGAAATAAAGTTGCAGGGTAAGGAAGAGGGATGACAGGTTAGTGGGGCTAGAAATGAGTAAATCCCAGTGTGAGTTCCTGAAAACGTCACGGAATACTTTTGTTTATTAACGAAAAAGCAGATATATCACTTTTTATTCTCTTTTTAGTTACTCTGTACGCACTGTTACAGCTGTGTCCCAAGCTGAGATCTTTCTCTTCTTTGATAGAGTGGTAATCAGAGGTATGAGTTTCAGATTCCAAATACCTTAGATACACCTAAATGTTCCGCTTTATATAGAGCAAAATCAAACCTGCAGGGAAGAAGAAATAGTTGACTTATAGGCCCTTTCAAGGATGGGGCTGAACACAGGTCAGGCCCAGAGCAGCTGTGGTTCTCTACCAGTTCTCAAGAACATCCATCCCTCTTTCCTTCCTCTCCATCCTCAGTTATCTTTCTTGATGGACTGTATGCTCCCGTTTGGTATCTTGTACGTGGATTGTATTTATGCTTCCAATGTCTTCTGCAGAATGTACTATTATTCCTGTAGAACTGAGTGAGGGCATATGTCTGTCATCCAGTTCCTTCTAAGCTGAGTTAGGAAGATTCAAAGTAGAAATAAGTTCAAAATTTTGTGAAACTTCACACATGTAGGATTTCTACAGTCAGTGCATTTTAGGTAGAAAGGTACAATTTTGAGAGCACATTTTTGTAAGTTTGTATCATCAACTTGTGCAAAATTTCCCCTTGTTTCAATGCTACAGAAAATTGTAATTAGTATTGAGATGTTCTCTTTTCAAGGTGATGATATTCTTGCTTTGTTTTGTTGGTTTAAGAATGTTCTGTCCCCTGGCACCTCATTATGATAGCTTTGGGAATCCTCTGTTCTCTTCTGCTGGTTACTATTGCAGTGTTGGTGACAAACAGTGAGTAATTGAGATACATTGTGTTTGACATTTTGCCCAAACAATAGCTTTAAACATAAACTATGGAGTTACACACTCTGTCCATTGTCCTGCTTATAATCAGGTGATGAACCAGAATCTTTGGTCATTAATTATTTTTTTCTGACACACTGTAGAGTCTGTTCTCTTTCACATCTAATGTGTTAGCTCTGGGGCCGTTTGGAGTTTCCCTTTTCTGTCACATTTTTGGTTATGTTCCTTCTGAGGACTTAATGATAGTCTGCTTTCTGAGCTCAGGTGATTGTTAATCTTACATAAACATTTTGTGAGAAACAGCTATGCAAAGAATCAATGTCTTTCTTTTCTTATGTCTTCTATGTCTACTGAGGTCATGCTGAAGTAAAAATACCATATATACAGAGAAACTAAATTTTAACGGTCATTGGATTCCTCCCCATTTTCAGAGGATGCATTGCATATGCTCCAATATGAATTGTGCTATTTCTTACCATTTTTTAGTTGCTGTTTTCACAGTGTGTTAACTCGTCTCTGAAAATTTTATTTAGGTTATTATTTGTAAATTTGTCCTTCAAAAAATGAAGTGACTGGAAGTTACTTCCACCATAATTTTTTTCAGTTGTATTATTTGTTTTTCAGTCAACTTACCTTAGAGAAAAATTGATCTATCGGTTTCTGTAGTGAGTTAATTGAAATGGTAACTTATAAATGTTAACGTATGAATGAAAGTAATGATATGCATTGGCTGTTAAGATGAAACTTTTTCTCTAGTCTTAAATTTTAATATGTACTCCTTATAAGCATTTTTGATATTATATCTGTGACTAATTTAGTTTTTAAATATTGCCAAGAAAAACATGAACTTCAGGAAACTTTAAACCACCACCATAACTGCAGCACCATGCAAAGTGATATCGACTTAAAGGAAGAAATGCTGAGAAATTAGTCTATAGATTGTAGTCAAGGCAACTATCTTCTGGAATCCCTCATAAGAGACCAGAACAGATGGTACTATGAAACCAAGACTGTTTTAAAGTCCTCACCGCACACAGGTATGTGGTGGGGGAGGAATGTGAAGACAGATTTGCATTATTATCTATTGTTTCTTCCCTGGAAGCTTTGAAGTTCAAGTAGCAGCTTATGATGATGCTGGTCATCTTTGTGTTAATTATTTGGGGGCTTCTTATTTCATGTAGGGTCCTGGAAACCCAGAAATCCCTGTTTGGATTAGGAGAATCGTTGAGTTTCTAGAATTCAGTGTCTTTTTTGGCATTCCTACTGCTCCCTGGGGATGGAATTACAAATCAGTGCCCCTGAGAATTTTGACTGTTTTGGACTATGGGAAAATCTGAATCTCCAACTTTGTTGCTGTCAGAACATGGAAATTTTTAGTAAGAGTATATTTATTAATTATTTGTGCTAAAATGGACTTAGAGCATTTACATGAATG
>JAPYYD010002744.1:0-14949 GCA_028551405.1 Uromys caudimaculatus
AAACAACCCAGATGTCCCTCATCAGAGGAATGGATGCAGAAAATGTGGTACATCTACACAATGGAGTACTACTCAGCTATTAAAAACAATGACTTAATGAAATTTGCAGGCAAATGGATGGACCTTGAAAATATCATCCTGAGTGAGGTAACTCAGTCACAAAAGAATGAACATAATATGTACTCACTGATAAGCGGATATTAGCCCAAAAGTTCAGAATGCCCAAGTTTCACTTAACAGTAACCGCTGGACTGAGAGTGAAGTCCCAGATGGAGGAGTTAGAGAAAGGTCTGAAGGAGCTGAGGGAGTTTGCAGCCCCATGGAGGGAGCAACAGTGTCAACTGGCCTGACCCCCCCGCCCCGGTCGTCCTGGAGTTTGGACCACCAACCAAAGAACACACATCTATGGACCGATGTTTTGGCCCACATATGTGGCAGAGGAGGACCTCGTTGGCCATCAGGGAGAGGAGAGGCCCTTGGGCCTGAGGGTGTTAGAGGCCCCAGTAAAGGGGAATGTCAAGGTGGGAATATGGGGATGGGTGGGCAGGGGAATTCCCTCATAGAGGCTGGGAGGGGGAGGGGATAGGGGGTTTCCAAAGAGGAGACCTAGAAAGGGAGAAGCATTGGAAATGTAAACAAAGTATCCAAAAAATAAAATAAAAAAAAAAGAAAATATTTTCCCAGAGCATGTGGCACTAACGCTGCCCCGATCACATGTGTTCTCAAACACTTTTTATGGAACAGTCAAATGTTAGGCATTCCAGCTTCACTTGGAAACAGTTTATGAACTGAAGTCATGTGCAGGAGCTCATCCTTAGTGCTCATTGTAGAGGGAGGCATGTGAGGAAACCATTAACTGGGAACTGAAGTCGGATTGTAGTTTGGCCTTCTGACAGCTTTTTGGGGCCTGAGATTGGTATGAGAGCTGAGCAGCTTGCCATGTGAGACTCATTTCATTCTAGATCAGAAAACTTAATAAGTGTGTCATGATTACAATTTGGCAGTTCTCATCTGGTTACAGAGAAAATGGTATGGTGAGGGTGGGTTGGTGGGGTTCAGGGAAAATGGCATCATGATGTAAAATAACTAAGAATGAAAAATACTTTTATCAACCTACCACTGAGTGTGTGTGTGTACACGTGTGCACACATGGATGCGTGTGATGCACATGGGTTGGTCTTGACAATGCCTAATAGATGAAAGAGAACAGAGGATGAAATTTCAGAAAGAACTCAGGATGCAAGAAAGATAGCTGAGATGTTGCAAGCATGCAGGCAGAATACAGGAAAGGTGAAAGACATCACAGGATGAGATATTATCCTATGGTAATCCTTTAAGAAGGGTTGAGAAAATTGTGAACCTTGTCTTCTTTGGGACAGGGTCAATGCTAAAGGGCTTAAGCCTCCTTCGTTCCTTCCTCCCTCTCTCCCCTCCTTCCTTCTTTCCTTCCTTCCTTCCTTCCTTCCTTCCTTCCTTCCTTCCTTCCTTCCTTCCTTCCTTCCTTCTTTCCTTCCTTTTGGTTTTGGTTGTTGTTTTTGAATTTTTTGACAGGATTTCTCTATGTATCTCTGGTTTTCCTGGAAGCCACTATGTATCCAGGCTGGCTTCTAATTCATAAAGTTCTGTCTGTCTTCCAAGACATTCTTTTCTTAAATAAAAAGAATGTAAAAACAAACAAACAAACAAAAAAGAAACAAATATTTGTACTCTATTTTCCTCTTCTACTAACAAAAAAGGAACACATACAATTTCCTTAAAATTTTCTTAATTTTGTTGTTTTAGTGCACTTTGAAGGTGTGGAATATTGGACAGTGAGTATTTAATCACCTATTAAGATCAGATACTTTAACAATAATTTGTGTCAAGGTTTGGTTAAAAGACCTTGTTTGAGGGGAGGAGATAATATTTTCTTGATCATTAATCTAACTTGCAGGATTCTGAAAATTTCCTGTAAAATTATTAGCCAGATGTCTCAGTCATTTGTTGCTCTGGCTATGTTACTCTTTGTAATCTCAGAGGTCACTTAGAGGTCACTGTATGACCTCAACTGTCGCAGTACTTTTCCTGTGCCAACATTTGCAATCATGATTCTGGAGCTTAGGAGAAAAATTTTCTGTTTTCATAGTAGCTTCTTCCCAAGGACTCGACTTCAGACACATGTTTGGTTGATTGGAGGATGTCTAACTATGGTACCATGAAACTCAAGCTAATCAGATTGAATAAAAGGCATCAGCACCAGCTCTCTCATTGGATATCCATGGGTGAGAATGTTGCTTAGAGTAAGAATGGGCAATCCTCCAGGGCTGTACTGTTTCAGAAATATGACATTCTGTGAAGTAACCAAACCTGGGGTACTCCCTATTCTGTTCTTTATCTGGGCTTGGCATGTCACAGAGAAATTACTGAAGGGGCTTTGACTCCTAAACTCTAATGCTGCTCATAGTTTGAGTGCAGGGCATGCCTGAGGTAGGTCTCTTGAGTGTCACCAACTCTCCTAGTCTCCATTTCATCTGAGGGACAGTAGAACAAGACAAATGTCTTTCCCCCCCACTCTTGATAGTTTATGAAGAAAAGTACAAATTTTATGGACAAAATTATGTTGTCCATGAATATGAAGAAGGGCTAGGAGGGACGAACAAAGTCAAATGCTAAGAAGGCAGGTGTGTGATAACTATGCTCTTCAGGGTTATTCGAAGCAATTTGTCATCTATTTGTATCTGTATTTCTGGATCATCAGCCGGTAGAGATCATCTTTTATTTGTTAATTTTAATTATAAATTATTAATTAATCAAATTATAGTCCCAGAGAATGACTGTGAGGACTGTGGAGTTGGCTTGGATTCCCAGCACCCATTTTTAAAGGATCACTACCTCCTGTAACTCCAGCTCCTGAGTACCTCATGCCCTCTTCTTGTTTCCCCCTGCAACTACACATGTGTAGCATACCTTCACACAGAAAGAATGACTGTAAGTCCAGGTCTGCCAGGATAACTCCTATTTATATGTATTGTCTCAGTGTAACTACTTACAGCATGACCTTCAACTGCCGATGCCACAGTTAGATAAATAGGAAGTGAGTTCTTACTGAACAAAATTTAGTCCAAAGTAAAGCCATGTTAAATGAATGACACAGTACACAATAAACATTCAATACTATGTGATTATTGTTATAAATAATTAACAGCAGGCTTTACAGACAACCCATAAGAAATAAGATTAAACAAATATATATATATATATATATATATATACTCTGTGGACTTTTTGTGCATCTTGGCAAATGATTCATTTTCTTTACATATCCACAAGTAGTTATGGAATATCATCCTTGAAAACATATGGTAGACTTCCTTCTTTTTCTATAAAAATGATTAAATTCAAGCTGAGGATGGAGTACATACCTTCATTTCCAACAGTAGGAAGATTAAAGCAGGAAGCTTGTAAGTCTCTAGATAGCCTGAGCTGGGAGGGC
This sequence comes from Uromys caudimaculatus, assembly GCA_028551405.1. Taxonomy (NCBI): domain Eukaryota; kingdom Metazoa; phylum Chordata; class Mammalia; order Rodentia; family Muridae; genus Uromys; species Uromys caudimaculatus. The sequence goes on from JAPYYD010002744.1 coordinate 3,473, forward strand.
CAATCTTAAAAAATAAACATTAAAATGTATACGTAAATGTGTATATAATACATATTGTATATTAACTTCAAATTAACTACACAAACTTTTTTACCTTTAAAATATAAGAAGAATTTGTATATTACAAAGGGAGTATTGTAAACACTACCAAATGTCCTTTTGATGATTAGTCCAAGTTCAGTAATTTATGTTCAGTGAGTTGAAACAAGAAAGCAATAAAATAGCAGGACACACGCACAGAATGCCATTTAGATCTTCTTTAAACACAGCTATCTGAAATGTTCTCGTGTTTTGACTAATTCCAGAAGGAAAACTTGAAACAATGAGTAAATGAGTATAAGTTACAAAAAGGCATATTTTAGCTCAACATAAGGATTTTTAAAATAGAGTTGTCCAACAGAATGGATTGTTTCAGGAAATGATGAGCTCCTTTGCTGAAGATATCCAAATTGAGGCCGGATGAGCATATGCCAAGGATGCTGCAGGAAGCATTTCTGCACTGTGTGGGAGGGGAGCCAGCAGAGATGATGCCTTAACTCTTCTCCAACATTAAACTTTTTAATCTTTTGGCTATTCCAAACGGGAATAACCAATGACACAACACATGAAATTTGGTTAAGGGTATAACAACAACAACAACAACAGCAACAACAACAACAACAACAACAACAACAAAGCTTGATTCTCTACGTGACTAATAGGAATTTACTTGATGAGTTACTTAAGTGGTTAAAGTAAGAAAGTAAGAAGCTAGGCAGAGAGCCAATAAAGGGCTGAGCAGAGTCCTGCAGTCTCACAGTCTTAAGGAATAAGAGCTACAGTAGAAACATCCAAGAGGAAGGAATTCTGACCCCCAAGCCCATAATTTTAATGGGGAATTCAGGTGTCCAATATATGAGAAATTGTGACTTAATAAAGGACAGATTGAGCATTACCAGTTCTTTAGTTGAGTCTCAGGATTACTTGGAGGATAACTGGGTAACCTTACAATACTCAACCAGAGGCACCAAGAGCAGCCACATTTTCCAGAGAAACAACAAGTTAAAAAACACAACATTTAGCATTACCTTAACAAATAAAATAAGACATATGATACAAAACAAGACAGGAAACACCCAAATTTCTCATTTAAAAAATTATCTAACTAACTCAAAATAGCTATGATTAATATGTCTTAAATAGGTGATATGTTGAAGAATTTATAAATTCTAAAGAGCAAGAATCTATGAAAACAAGGATTAGATAGCAATGCTGGAGCTGTGAAACTATAAGAGCTGAAAGCAGGGATCCTACAGCAGGCTACATAGGCCATGGGTGTTGCTGTGAGGGTTAGTGACTTGAAAGCAACACCAGAAAATATTTGTGATAAGATCTGGTAAATAAAATACATGGAAGCCCACAAGACTTTTCTAGGTACAGCATCAGACTCCTCCAGAGATATTCCTAAACTGGACCTCCAGCCCAGCAAGTCCAGGAGAAGAAACTTGGGAGAGAAGCAACTGAAGAAAAAAAGGGAAGAGATTCTCACAGAAGATTGTGACAAAAAGAAAACTCACTTGAGTCTATTCCAGTAAAACTGTTGAAACAAAAAGATGAGGCATCAGAAATACTTGAAGGGCACAAATACATAACCTCAAAGGTATGCAACAAATGTTTTTGTTGAGTTAATAATAAAAATATTAAAATATAATGGAATGATATATTCAGGCTCTCTAATAAAAACTGTCTTCTATAATTTCATACTCAGCAAAAACATTCTCTAAAGATAAATATATTTTCTAAGGAAAAGAAATATATTTTCTAAAGATCAGAAATTAAGATCATCCCTGGATCTTATTGTAAATCATTTGCAATATAAAAATCACGAACAGCCTTATTAACACACCAAAGTAGTTACCAAGGCCCAAAAGTCTACCTGTCTCAATGAACTTCTATCACAAACATATCAGCAATTACATTAAAAGTAATGCTTCAATTTAAAAGTAAATGGCATCAAGACTGTTTTGAAAGTACGACTAGATGCTACTTAAAAGGGATAGTTCTTAAAAATAAGGGTGGAGGTCGGTTAGAGGCAATAAGATAAGACAATGCAGATCATGGAAAAACTAAGCAAAGAAAACCTGACTATGTGTCTTCTATTAAAATTGACTGAGAGAGAACTTAAGGAGAAGATGATTTCCCCAAATATCTCTCTAACAAAGATGGAAAAATATCAGGACAAAGATCCAAAGATCTGGTCATAATATATCAATAACTAGCCTCAAAGAAAAGGAAATAGTTGAAATATGGAACAAATAATTTGCAGGTCTACTTTTTAAAATTATGGATGATCTTAAAGGAGTTTTAGATAAACAGATAAATAAAGAAATTAAGACTTATATAATAAACTTAGCAAACAGAGATTCTGAACACAAATCAACAAAGCAATAGTCATAAATTAAGCCTGTGGGAAGCATCACCATAAACAGGAGCAGGCAGAAGAAAGTTATCATAGAGCATAGACATATTGAAGAATTATTACAATTAAGTAGCAATGAAGAAAAAGAAAATAGTAATAATGAGCACAGCTTTCAGGAATTCTGGGACACAAAGAGGAGACCATATACGAGACTCTGGGGGGCTGAAGAGGCTGGGAAACAAACTAAAGGCAGAGAAAATCTATCAATGAAATTATTAGAGAACATTCCCTAAATCTATGCAAAAATAATGGCATAAAAGTATAGAAAGCACTTAGAACTCCAAATAGATACAACCAGAAAAGAATCTCTCACATCACATTATACTTAAATATTCAAAGTCCAGAACAAAGAAAGACTGCTAATGGCTGCAGGATTGAACAGTTAAGCTGCTTTCTAAAGAAATTTTTATCAGAATTATATGTTGTTTCTCAGCAGAGTACAAGAAAAGAGGGAGGAAAGAGAGATACATAACACCAAGAATTTTTTTAAAAGCCACAGGACATGTATATGTTATAAGCTTATTAAACTATATATTATACATTTGTTTGTAGATGTGTGTTGCAGGGTGTTATTGAAGTTATGCCACGTAGGGTGATGATCCTTCTCCTAAGAGCCTGGCACCATTTAACAAAAACACTAATGCCAAGCATAGGAACCCTCCCTTGGGCTGTGAACTGGAGCAATAGAAGAATATTGATATTGCTTTTTGTTGCCTCATAGAATGTTAACATAAGACCCACTTGATTAAGGCACCATATAATTTGGACATAGGACTTGGAGGAATAGAGCTGGAAGTGACCTGGAAGCCTTTTTCCTGAGGGATGTCACCCAGTTGTAAAGCCTATGAATCATAACAATAACTGGACTGACAACATATCACTAATGTTGGAACAGTGGCACTCTTGTGTTACCAACAGCTGTCTTAAGGTCCACATAATAAGAGGAAATTCATGCTTGATACTGTAAACATAGCCAACTACCAATTGTGCGAGATATCAAGAGATGCTGTAGACCTGTGGAGAACCTATTACTGCCATTTTTCCTAAACCAATGTAACTTCTGACTGTATTTTAAATGCTCATCCTGATATAAACAAATAAGTGTAGCTCTCACCCTGACCAACCTTCTTTTTTCAAAATTGTATAGAAACTATAGAGGTCTATAAATTGTCAAAATGCAGAGTAAGTGAGGGCGCCCAACCTCAACTGATAATCTGCAAAGTGACTTCTTCATCTAAAGCTCAGGAAAATCATGGTTGAGGGGTCAGAAAAATTCTAAGAGACAGAGGCCCATGATACCTGTTTGCTAGAAACTGTCTTCTAGGTATGACCAGAAAAATATACCCATAAACTCCCAATAATACAGTTGCATTAATAAGATTAGTATAATGACAACACCAGATGATGTGCAAAAATGGTCAGGGAAAACGCCACATGGCCCAACAAATAGATGAAGAGCTATGGGTAAACAACAAAGAGGGAGAATTAGTTTCTTCCAGGGATGAGTTCCTATACAAGATGTCAACTTTCAAGTGGTAGTTAGTCCTGGACATATGTACATTTTTTAAATAATTGTAAATGGACTCTGTGTATGTGTATGTGTGTGTGTGCATGTGCTTATGTATGTGTGTATACTAAATCAACTCGGTAAGATATATATATATATATATATACACACACACCTATATATATAATATCCATATATGTGTGTGTGTTACGTTAAACATGTTACAATAATAATCAAAGAGGAGATCATTAGTATGGAAGAAAGGGACAGTATAGAAATTTGAGAGGAGAGAGGAACAACTGAGAGTGATACAAAGACAGAGGGACAAAGTGCTGAGAACCTTCTACAAAATTAATGCACTGATCATCAAAATTTCAATTATATTTTTCAAGGAAAAAATTCAAAAGTTCATACATAATCAGAAAAAGACCCTAAATTCTGGGAAAAAGATCCAGTGCTTTGAAACTACTAGAGGAAAATATAAAGATAAATGTACCAACAGATGCAGGTGATGGTTTTCTAAATAGGACTCCAATATCTTTGGGAATCAGAAGAGTTGGGATTGCATGGAATTAAAATGCTTTTGCACAGCAAAGAAGAGAACCACCCGAGTGAAGTGACAACCTATAGAATGAGACAAAAATCTTTATTAGGCATTAAACTAAGCATCAAAGGAATAAATAATCCAATTGTTAACGGTCCAACAATCCAACTTTTTATTTTATTTTATTAGTTGTTTTATTTATTTACATTCCAAATGTTGATCCCCTTCCTGGTCCCCCTCCATGAGTTCTTTACCCACTCTCCCTCCCCCTTGCTTCTTAGAGGGTGCCCCAACACACCCACCCACTCCCACTTCACCCCCTTCCATCCCCCTTCCCTGGGGCATCAAATGTCTACAGGATTAAGTACATCTTTTCCCACTGAGGCTAGAGAAGGCAGGTCTCTGATACATATGTGCCAAGATGGACCAGCCCATGTATGCTCTTTGATTGGCGGCTTAACCTCTGGGAGTTCTGAGGGGTCCGGCGTTAGTTAGTTGATACTGTTGTTCTTCGATGGGGTTGCAATCCCCTTTAGCTCCTTCAGTCCCTCCTGTAACACTTCCCTAGGGGGTCCTTGGACTCTTTCCAATGGTTGACTGTAAGTATCTGCATCCATCTCAGTCAGCTGTTGGTAGAGGCCCTCGGAGGACATCCATGCTAGGTTCCTGTCTGCAAGCACAACAAGGCATTTTTCAATGGAAGGATAAATGATTAATAGATGCTTTAAAGATTGTCCATCAGTGAAACTCAAGTCAAATTCTATATTGAGATTCCTTCTACACCATTCATAAGGTCATAGTTCATCAAGGAAACAACAATAAAACCAGAAAACCTGGTAAAGAAGTGGAGGGAAAGGAACTCTCATCCACTGTTGTTGACAGTGCATGCTGGCGCAAGTGTTGTGGAACGGAGGTTTCTCAAAAACTGAAAGCTGTTTTGCCAAATGGATCAAGCACACTGCTCCTGAGTCAGTGCCCCAAAGAATCTATTTCAGCAAACAATAGAGGTGCTTCCTGACGCATATTTACTGCAGGGATGTTTACAATGGCCAAGCTATGTGGTCAGCCTAGGTTCCCATCAATGGATGAAAAGATAAAGAAAATGTATGCACAATAATTTTAGTCACAAGGCAGAACAAGATCATGTGATGTGTACGGAAAACGGATAGAACTAGAGACCATTCTGTTTAATCACCTAAGACACACCTATGAGATAAATGTTACAATTGTCCTTCTACATGATGTTCTAGTTTAAAATTTAAAAAATAACCTCGAATGCAGTAAGGTAGAAGTGGTACTTTTTAGAAAGAGTCAGCAGAAGGGTAAGTGGAGACAGGACAGTGTCATGGGGTGAAAACAATCACAGTGCATTTGGAATGCAGGTAGAACATCATAAGAAAGCTCACTGCTGTGAAGGAACAACAGGAGTGGATGGGAAGGCTCAGAGGGAGGGGAGGAAGAAATGTTGAATTATATTATAATCTTAATTTTAAAAGTAATAAAAAGAAAATAATACCTCACATTTTTTTACATTTAGAATATCTTATAATTAAAATAACAAGAAGCTATGTTCCACATAATATACAGTTTGAATTAAGTTTCTGTGGGTAAGGGAAGTTAAATGCTTATACACATTTTAGTATTATACAAAATTGGTTTAATCTTTCTGAGGGAGAAATTTAAGGAAATCTTCACAGTTCATATTTAGGATGAAAAAAAAAAAAAACCAAGAAACGAACCCCAGGACAATATAGAGGATCATGTGGTTTCATACCCTTGATCCAAGGAAAGGTTTTTCTTAAATTGAATGTGGAAAGTATTAACTTTTAAAGACAAATGATGCAATAATTTATCAAAAATTATTAAAGAGAGAAAAGAAAAACTACTATATAGATAAGATATATCTGACAGTGCATTCATACTTAAAATAGTACTGATTTTATTAGTATTATTAGTAAATCAAGTCTTAATGAAATTAGTATGTATTAGATATTAATTATAATAACTTTAATTACTAATAAACTCTTACCAATCACCTATTATGTATGGCAGATAATTCTATAAATATTTGAATAAGAATCTTGAGAATGCAGTTTTCTAAAGAGAATTTTCAATAATCAAGAAAATTGTGTGTTCATAGAACTACAGATAAAACAGTAAGATAACTTGGCTCACACCTGCTTGAGGCTGGAAGGACAGCTCAGCAGAAGGAAAGGACCCATGCCAAGTTTGTCTACTTGAGTTCAATCCTTGAAACTTGCATGGGAGAAGAAGAGAACTGATTTTTGCAAATTGTCCTCCCATCCCCACACATGAGCTTGTGCATGATGAGTGCCTACACTCTTTCTCTCTCACACACACAAACACATACCAGATTTTTAAAAAAGCAGTAGCATGGCAAACAGTACAAAATGTTAGTGAATGAATGGGGCAGCAGGAACTCTAAGCTACTGTGGTAATAGTGAAATTTGTTTATACATTTTACAATAACCAATAATTCTAAACTGAAAAAAATTACATATGTCATTCTCTGAAAGATCTGAGGATAATGTTCACCATGACATTTTAATATTATCTTTTATCTTCAGGAAATAATAATGAAAAATGAACATCCATACAACAACATAAACAAGTATGTAACCACAAGCAAAACTTTTGAGTAAGAAGAAAGATTAGCAAGGATACAAAATACTTTGTGAATCTAAAATAAAACCCAATGAAACTGTGAAGTCCATGGTTCTATTTTTCTGGAGAATGGGAAGGATGGTGACCAGCAAGGGTATAAAGCAGGTGTGGAGTTGTACAGTCTTGGTGATGCTTTCTCTTCCCCAGAAGCCATTAACTGTCAACAGAGCCTGTTGGGGTGGAGACTCAGGAGTCCCTTCCATTTCCATGCTAGACTGTTTAGTGGCCTTATCTTAGAAAAGTTTTGTACAGACAACCACAGTGGCTATAAGAATCATATCTTTTAAAAACAAATCACAGTGTTCTTCTACTTTCAAAAGTTGTATCAACACTACTTACTTGCTATCACCTTTTTTTTGGGGGGGGGTGTAGGAAGTGCTACATCTTTCTACCTTTCAGATTGATTCCCAGGATATACCCCTGTTCAATATTCTTTGACACATCCTTGGTTGATGTGAGGTTATCTGAGTTTCTCCACTCTTTCTTACAGTTTAAACTTTATCATATGGCCTCGAGACAGCAGAATCATAAGCACTTTTGCAGTCTTAGATCATATTTACCTGATGGCAGGTTTACAAACACATCTTAAAACTACAGATTTCAGAATGAGTTTATCAACGGCTTTGAACCATTTGACTGTTTACTAAATATTAAGTATTTTTATTCAAATATTGCTCATTTAAAGGAGTGTAAAACAAAATCAAAATAATAAATGCAATGTTGCTGGGTAAGTTTGAGAAGGATTTGAAATACTCCCTTCTCAAGTACCCAACTTTGTTTTTAATGTTGTACACCACGTCCTGAAGTCTGCATCTTATAGTCTATTGAACAACAATGACTGTGTCCTATGAGAGGCTGTGGACATACCATCTCCTGGAAATGGCTTTGAAGCAGCTTTCTTTGAAGAGGATCTTAGTTTTAGGTCTATCTTTAAGCACATTTTTGGTTTTGCTTCAATGAAACATATTTGTGGGATGGTAGCCAAGAGAATGCTCCATTTAGGAAAGGAGGGGGGTGTTTTGTTTCCATTTTTGTTCTGAGGCTATTCTTGCTTAGAGAGAGCACAGGATGTCATCAGATGTCCATATCTGAACAGCAGAGATGCCTTTGACAGCATCATTTTGCTCCAAAAATCAGTAGCTTTCCAAGCAGCACAGCTGCAAGTGACCTCCTTAGTTACTGCCATATTTAGATGCTTTAATAGAAGGCTATTGTTCATCCAAAGCTATATCGACTTATCGTTGTGCATTTCCTTCCAAAGGTGAATATGCCTACAACTGAGGATTAATGTTCTAAAGATATTCCGTCATCAAAATGTTTTAACATCATTGGGGAATTATTTTTAGTTTCTTATAAACTGAATGCAGAATCAGAATCCAGACAAACATCCTGATGGGTGTCAGTACTGAGCAACTATTGTTATCGAAATTACATTGGGTCATTTTTTTGGCAAGTTTATTACTTAACACTTCACAGCTATGGTGCATGAGGAAAGCCTGTGCAACCTCACCCCACCCTTCAGCATCAGACTGAGAGGATGTTCCCTTGCTGCTGAGGGCTTAGCTTATCTCTCGGAAGTCACAGCACCAGCAGTGGAGCCAGCATTTTCTCTAGTTATCAAGCTGCAATCTTGTCAACCTTCATGTTCCCCAGTTTCATCCTCCATTAAAGGGCAGGAACATAATACACAGCATTTTGGTCAAGGTAAATGAGTTAATAGGATGCCTGCCATGTACACATGAGACAGATTTAGCCAATGTGTCTCCCTTTACTGTGAGGAGATGACAATGTCCAAAGATGACAAATTAGTACAGATACTGCTTTATATTGTATAAATTGTGAGGCATCTTTTAGAAGAGCTATAGGTTGGTAATTGTTTTTGTTTATAGAAGGGGGAGGAATAGGAGTAATAGTAGACGCAATTTTCCCAAATCAGAGAATAAAAGTAATAATAATAAAGACAAGTATTTCAGTTATTAATGTCATTTTCTTCAAGGTTTCCATTAAAATGAAACAAGGAAAGGAATAATTCATATGTAGAATATAATAAGTACAGGAGTTAGAAGTTTCCAAGTTGTATAATCTATATTATAGAAAATATTTCAAATTAGTTTACAAATTTAATGCATTCCTCAAACAAGTTTCTCCTCTTTGGTTGAAACTGAAATATTAATTATAAAATTTTCTTAGAAACATAAAGAGTTAAAATGAACCAAGGTAATTTTGATGAACAAAGCTGAATGATTATTTTGCTGAATATCAAAACTTATATAAAAGCTATGGTAATTCAAATACTATAGTACTGGACTAAATATCAACTAACAGAACAGATCAAACTGTAGAAATAGCCACCATTTTGCAATATGAAATTTATGAGAAAAAATAACTGAAGAATACTGGAATGGTCCTTTTCATCAGGGTTTACTTTAGTTGTATGTCCACATGAAAACATAAAACCTGAAAGATACAGAATAAACGTCTAAAAGATTTAACATTGCTTTCTGGATTAGGCCTAGAAATGGTTTAAGTAGGACACTGACATCACTAAGTGTAAAAACAGGGGTAAGTTGTACCTCAATAGATTTATAAATTCTGTTCTTAAAACATATCATTGGTAGAATAATAGAAAATAGGTCATGGAATAGGACAGGCATTTGCAATACACCTTTGACAGAGTCTCTTATCTAGATTTTATTAATCAATTGAAAAGTCAACTAACAGAAAAAATAGACAGCATTTAAATAGTCATTTTTCTTTTTACCAAAAACAAGATTACTAATAAACTCATGGAAAGATATTACATCGCATTAGTTACTAGAGAAATGTAACTTGAAGTCAAGATGAGACGTCACAGCAACCAACTAGAATCGAAAAATGAAAACAAAACCATTCCCAAGTGTTAGCAGGGACACGGAGCTCATGACCTCCCTGGTGGGGCTTGAACACCTACAAATTCACACTGCCTTTCAGCCTTGCTTTTCATTGTATACCCTTCTGAGATAGTAAATCTTTTTTATGTTGGTATCTAAATTTATGACAAAGGAATACATTTTAGGCTTTTAATTCAGCTATTTATTTATTATAAGCATGTTGTTATTTTCCTTGGAAATAATTATATATAACTGCTACTTGTCAGATATAAACTATAACCATCTATGAAAGCTACTCAACCTTTGAGAATTTTGTAGAAAGTTACAAAAGTAACTTTCTAATAATTCTTTCTCAATTTCCCTTGACACTGGCAAATTGATTATGCTATAAATGTATTTGTGGGTTGCTTGCTTTGTGTGTGTGTGTGTGTGTGTGTGTGTGTGTGTGTGTGTGTAGAACTCAACAACACTTCAATGAATCCCTTCAGCAGGGCAGACTCCTCCATGTTACCTCCACACTCCTCAAATAGCTACATTTTCGTTAAGGGGTAAAGAAAATGAACCAGTCAAAACCAGTAAATATGCCCCGTGTTCAGTGCCGTGGAAGCTAAGTAAATATTGCAAGGAAGAAATGGAAGAACTGAGACTGTGGGGATTCCATAGGTACTGTGGCCAGGGAGAACTCCTCAGATAGGAAACAGCCCCTAGGGGGCAAGAAGAGAGCCATGCTGTTGAGAGAATACTACAAGTAGTAAAACTACAGCAAGGATACTAAAATAGGTCTGAAAACTTCATATGAATGAGCCAGTTGTATTACCACCTTAAAAATTCATTCAGGCCTTTGTTCTCTCTCTGCAATAAAGCCTTTGTGTTTGCCTTCTAGAACCTGTCCTTAGCTCAGCAGTTAAAGCCCAGGAGGTAAAAGCTTTGTGTAATTGACTTTCTGTTTTGTTGTTGTTGTTTGTTTTGTTTTTTTGGCTTTTTTTTTTTTTTTTTTTTTTTTTGAGACAGGGTTTCTCTGTGCAGCGCTGACTGTCCTGGAACTCACTCTGTAGACCAGGCTGGCCTCGAACTCAGAAATCTGCTTGCCTCTGCCTCCCAAGTGCTGGGATTAAAGGCGTGTTCCACCACTGCCGGACTGTAATTGACTTTCTTTTTCTTTTTCTTTTTTTTTTTACTTTTTAAAAAAGATATATATATATATATTTTTAATTTTTATTTTTGATACTTTATTTACATTTCCGATGATTCCCCTTTTCTTTGGAAACCCCGTGTCCCCTCCCCCTCCCCGCCTCTGTGAGGGAATTCCTCCTCCCACCTACCCGCCCACCCATTCCCATATTCCCACCTTGACATTCCCTTTTACTGGGGCCTCTAGCACCCTCAGGCCCAAAGTCCTCTCCTTTCTCCCTG